>JAGPOY010000715.1:11570-25776 GCA_018983105.1 Silene uniflora | reverse complement strand
TTGATTTCCTTCTTCAACCACTGGTTCGTTAATCACAATTCCTTATAAATTTTGAGGAATTCTTTTTCGAGTCGATTTAGGCAAAGAAACAGTAGAGACTTCGGGTTTTATGTCACGATTTAGAGGATCCTCGATCTCCGTAGCCGGTTGCTCAGGAATGATTGCATGGGGTTAGAGATGGTGGTTGGCGAGGTGATGGGTTTGGGTTGAACTAATGGATTATTGGGTTAAAATGATGGGCTCGGTTGTTTTTGGTGTCATAGTGGGATTGGTAGGAATGACGATGTTGGATTTGGTGGTGGTGGTGGTTTTGGATTTGGTTTCTCTTTTCGCAATGAAAGAAGACGAATAAAGAGGAGGGGTTTGAGGGAGAGTGTGAGTTTTGTGGTGAGGGTTTTATTAGGTCGGTTGTGGTAAAATGGTAGATTAGTGTATATGGGTAAGGTAAAAAGGGAAGCGGTTATATTTTGCCAAATTTGCACATGAATATATCATCATAGTAACAACTCAAAAGACATGTCAACTTATTACTCGTCTATTTGAAAGAAACGACTAGAGTAAGTAGACTACAACCAAGCTCAATAACGAAAAGGAGAATTTACCAACTCAATGTCACAACTACTCCATTCTAGTGAATCATCGAGGAATTAATTTTAGGACAAAATTGACTATGAGCCACTCTTCAATAGACCTAATTCTAATCGGAATTTCTCAAATTGTTCGTTAGCCAATAGTTTAGTAAAAAAACGGACAACTGATCTTCAGATTTACAAAGTTTTAAGCATATGTTCCCTTTTTCTATATGATCATGAAGAAAGTGATGAACGGGATATTTGAAAAAAATAAAAGCACTCGTGTTATCATATGAATAAGCACACACTTAATAGTCATACCGTAATCCAGTAATTGTTGTTCTTACCCATAGGATTTGAGAGCAACGACACGCAGCGGTAATGTATTAACTTTCTGCTGTGGACATGGTTGGGCTCTACTCCTTCATGAATATTTGTCAAGATTCTATCCAAAGGATGCGAGCTTTGGTGCTTCAAACGTCGTGGAACAAAAGTTTATGGTTCTGGTGTAAATTGAACAGTACTGTGTTCTGTTAATTCTGTTTAGCATTCACATCTGTCTTTCTTGAAGCATCTAAACTACTGGAAGCTGATTTGTTCATTTAACTCTTCCCCTGTCTGTTTGAGCTCAACTGAACTTGGAGAGTTTTCCTGATTGGACAGTTCATTATTCTGTTCAGTTCCCCCTGAGTTTGTGAACTCCTAAATCAGGAGGTTCATCACCTATAAATCCAATCTCGAAATCATCCTGTAATTCGGCATTAAGAACATTAGTTTCATAAAAATTATATGTACACTCTCTTCAAAGCATATTGGTCATTTATCATAGACTTTGTAAGCTTTGCATTCTTTAGAATATCCAATGAAAACCGCCTCATCGCTTCTTGGATCAAATTTTTCCAAATTATTTTGTCATTGTTATGAACATAGCATTTTGATCCAAAGCAGCGAAAATGTGATATGTTTGGCTTTCGCCCATAAAGAAGCTCATAAGGCGTTTTCTTAATTATAATTCTAATAGAAGCACGATAATGAATATAACAAGTTTTCACGGCTTCTGCCCATAATTGAGCCTTTTCTTGATATAAACAGTCCACAAGTCTGTTTTATTCCCTCTGTCTTAAGAACGATGTCATCACAACACTCCCGTAGACTGTCTGGCAGACTTCTGGTTTTACTCATGAAATCCTCGTAGGCTCTCTTCTTCTTCTTCTTCTTCTTCTTCTTCTTCTTCTTCTTCTTCTTCTTCTTCTTCTTCTTCTTCTTCTTCTTCTTCTTCTTCTTCTTCTTCTTCTTCTTCTGCGCATATGGTTAATGAAGTTAGATATACATATTTATAACTAAGATGAAGAATAAAACATCATAGGTAGTATGCCAAGAGTTTAAGAATATACATACGAACTAGCCTTTTATACTTCCCATGATATTTGTGTAACACAAGATTAAGAGTTGAGAAGTTCTTACCATCCTTACTTGAAGTGTGAATAAACTTGAAACACCTTACCAATTCATGTTTCACACTTCCACTTTGTAGGCTCTATGTGAGAGGTAAAAGAAAGAAACTTCGTCCCATATGCACCTTGAGCAACGAAAGTTATTTTGATCAAAGCATATTGCTCCCTCTCACTTTAGCCTGCAAAACAAATTATACCTTGGACTTGGGTACCCATATTAATTTGGGTCGCTTTTGATTAGTCACTTGTGCTAATAAATCCTTTCGAATCCACACTTTCTTGACGATCTTGTAATTTTGATCCAAATGACCTAAACGTTGTTTGCAAGCGTTAAATACGTGACCTGTGTTTCCACAAAATTTGCAAATGATGTATTCAGGTAATCCCACGTACTTACGCTTGCAAAAATCTCTCTCAATGGGTTTAGGTCTCTTAATCTCTTTAGCACTAACGTCACTCTGTTTTGAACAGTCGGGAGGAGTAGTTACTTTCTGTTCAGGGACCCAGACAGTACGATATTGAGAATCATTTTGTCTGAAATCAGAACGTGAGTCGTAGCCTAATCCAAGTTTATTAGTGTTCTTAGATTGATTGACCAGAAAATCAAGGACCGTACTACTACCTTCCCATTTAGCAACAACATTTCTCGCATTACTTAAATCAATTTCCATATTTTCTACTTTTACGAGTAACTTCTTATTCTTATCAAGAAGAGAGTTGTAATCAACATTAAGTATATCAAACTTAGAACAAATTTCAGAATAGGAAGTTGAACTAGTAACATTCATCCTTTTAATCTCATCTAGTTCCTTATTTAAAACATGGATTTTGCTAACAAGAGACTCGTTTTCAGCAGTGAGTTCAGATTGAACAGTATGATCGACAGTTTGTTTTTTC
This sequence comes from Silene uniflora, assembly GCA_018983105.1. Classification (NCBI taxonomy): domain Eukaryota; kingdom Viridiplantae; phylum Streptophyta; class Magnoliopsida; order Caryophyllales; family Caryophyllaceae; genus Silene; species Silene uniflora. The sequence continues at coordinate 22,853 of JAGPOY010000715.1, read as the reverse complement.
ATGTTCTTCAGATTACGGTTTAACTCAATGTTCTCCTCCGCTATACTTTCAATTTCAGATTGCATACCATCAAGACGCTTGTTTTGTTCATAACTAGTGTCCAAAGTCTCATCAAGTAATCTCACAATTTTTTCTTTGGATAAAGACCTAATCTTAATTTTGAGATTAGAGAGACTTACCTCGTCTTCAGATTCGCTATCAGAAGCTTGTGAGTGAGCCATGAGACACCTAAGAGAACCATCATCCCTTTTCTGTTGAGATCTTGGCTTGTAGGTAGACCGTAAGCATAACTTTTTATCTTTCTCATCATTAGAAGGTTCCTCGTCCTCTGAATCGGACTCACCCCATACAGCAGCCATCATTGCACGTTTGTACTCCTGCTTAGACTTTTCACGCTTATCTTTTGATTTCTCTTCTTCCCATTTGGGACAATTACGGATCTGATGATCTCGTTCACCACATTTAAAACAACCCATTCTAGACATAGAATGTGATGAAAAGGATGAGGAAACAGATTTTTTTGGTTTATAACTTTCGAACTTTCTTTGATTTTGCTTTCTAATTATTTTAGAAATTCTTTTAGATAGCAAGTCAACTTCCTCCTCAAGGTCACTTTCATTATCACTTGAGAAGGCATTTAACGCCAATCCCTTAGCTTTGGGTTTCTCATCGTCATCCTCATCGAGAATCAACTCGTGTGCCATAAGAGATCCCATTAAAGCTTCATAGGTGAGAGTGGTTAAATCATGAGCCTCTTCTATGGCTGTAACTTTATGTCGCCATTTCTTAGTTAGACTCCTTAAAATTTTACGGACAATGTCCTCAGATTGAAAAGTTCTACCAAGATTTGAAAGTTCGTTAGTTATGTTTGAAAAACGTGAAGACATACTCTTAATAGGTTTATCTTTTTGCATTTTGAAAGATTCATATTGTTGCATTAAGATGTCAATACGTTGTTTCTTTACTTGCACCGTTCCCTCATGGGCTAGTTGTAAGCTATCCCAGATTTGTTTAGCCGTTTTACATCCTGCAATTCGACTCGTTTCAGATTCACCAATTCCGAATTGCAGGAGTGATATGGCCCTAGCGTTCTTTTCCGCCATTTTGTAATCATCGGCTTTGTAGTCCTTGGGTGCTTTTTCACTCTGAACACCATTAGGATCGGTGGTAGTGATAGCAAGAGGACCATTTTCAATGATTACCCAACATTCATAACCCGTTCCTTGTATAAAATGCATCATACGATTTTTCCACCAGCCATAGTCCGTGCCATTGAAGACGGGACATTTGACAGATTTGGAACCCATTGAAAAGCGAAAGAAAAGATAAACTCAAATAGGATCAAACTCTATGCGGTAAGGCAATCAAGAGCACGAGGCTCTGATACCAATTGTTGAGTTTATGGATCCGGTACTTAAGAGGGGGAGGGGGTGAATTAAGTACCCTTTTTAAAATTAAAGCAGAAAAAGCGTTCACGATTGTTTCTGAAACAGTACACAGGCAAATTGAACAGTCTCGGTGACTGTTCAAAAAACCATAGTTGTGCTGTACTGTTTGAACGAATGTGTAAAACAAAAAAGCAAATAAGAATGAAAGCGAATAAAAATGAAAGAAGGCACGAGACACGAGATTTTTAACGTGGTTCGACCTACTCTCTAAAGGTCTACGTCCACCCTCTCTCTCTTATTAATATTCACTTTATAATCAAACCCGATTACAAAGCAAATCCCCACGATCAACCCCGATCGTGCGACTCGAGTACAACCCCGTACCCCAAAAGCACTCTCTCACAAAATAAAGATTACAACACGATTGTCTCCTTATATGGTTCTCAAGTTGGAACGATGGAGAACAAAAATAGCCTTATGAGTATAAGAACTTAAGCACTCAAGAACGGTTCAAGAACACGGTTTAAAGGATTTTGCAAACTAAGTTAAAGTTCCCAATTGAAAGTAATGATTTGCAAAATAACTTTGAAGCTCACGTGAAAGGTTTTGCCAAAATGATAAAGACTTTTTAATGCTCAAAACTCAATCACTCCACGCTGGTTTCTCATACACCTTATATAAGAAAAGATTGTTGGCATTTTATTCCTATATTTTAGGAAACAAATTTTCTTCAAATAATATCATATCATAAAATATTCCACAAAAGATTTTGACTTCTTTTCCAAGGCAATTTCTTAACTAAATTAGAAGATAGTATTTTGCACAAGATAAGAAAGTTTCAACATAATATTTTCAGTTAAAATCATATTTGAAGATTATCTTTTTCGAAATATCTTGTAAAATAAAACCAGAAAAAGATCACAGCCACGTTTTTAAGAACCGTTCAGAACTGAACAGTCTGTACGACTGTTCAGATCATGTAACGAGTGAGCCCAAGAATTACACTCTTACAATCAACTAGATAGAGGACCACTACTTGAATCAACGCTTCAATCTTCCTCCAAGCATGAAGTGCGCCCTTGTCAACCTGTCATATCTCGTCTAGCACACAATCATTAGTTAAAAGGGAATGAAAAGATTAAGGACTTGTCATCATCAACACAATTGGTTCAACATTAGTGAACTTCCTTTGCGGGTTGTTCTTCTTAGCAGCCGATTCCACGAGGTTGATCTCGCCGGTCTTGCTTGTAGAGCCGTAAGAACGACTTGTTGTGCCTTGATACCCCCGACCCACCGTTTTGGACAGGAGTCCTTTGCGGATGTCATCTTCAATTTTTATACCTAATGCAGTTAAGTCTTTGAAAGACGTGATGTTCTGGTATCTTAGGTAGTGAGCATAGATAGGCCTTAAATTGTCCATGAACTTCTCAACCAAAGTAACTTCGTCTGGACGTTCGATAAGTTGTGTGCTAGTCTTCCTCCACCTACTTAGGAAGTCGGTGAAGCCTTCTTTTTCCTTTTGGGTAAGAACCTCTAAAGTACGCATGTTGACTTGAATTTCAGCATTATCTGCGTATTGCTTGGTGAACTCAATCGCCGCGTCATCCCATGTAGCAATCTTCTTGTGATCTAGAGAGTAAAATCATTGCTTGGGGATAGTGTTGAGAGATGAAGGAAAGATCCTTGAGAACATTTCAGGTTTGATGCCTTTGATAGACATGTAATCCTTGAATGCTCGGATATGGTTCAAAGGGTTTTCATGTCCCTTAAACTTCGGGATGTCAGTCATGTTGAAGTTTGTTGGGAGTCGAGTATTTACAGCTTCATACTTGCGACTGTTTTCCCTGTAGATGTCATCTCCTTTGAGATACATGAGTTGCTCCTCCAAGTATTGGAGGCGCTTTTCAGCGTTAGTAAGAACTGGTGGAGGATCCACTTCCGGTTGGTCAAAAGGAGGAGGGTTATTAGGGTTAGGATCGTCCGCAGGGGGAAGCCTGGCTTCTACCGCGACCAAACGGCCTTCAATTGTTCGGAGGCGAGCATGAGCCTCATCTTGACTCGTGTGGAGACGAAGGAGTGCAACTAGGATTTGATTATTACCATCTTCAGGCTGACCATTGATGCTTCATTGGCTAGTTCCCACCATCTTGAGCTAAGATAAGAACCGACGACGAATCAAAACACGATCGACCATTTTTGCACACTTATTTGAAAAGAGAGACTCGACTTTGTGAGAATGGGCGTGATGCCATTGTGTTAAGTGTGAGATTTGAAAATGAACACTTTGAAAAGTTTGTCCTAGACAACTGAAGTGTAGTTGTAGGAGTGCTGAATCGAAGTGTACTTTTGAAATGGGTTGGAAAACCCGAATTTGACTCGAAATTTGGGCAGAGTTTCGGCTTTGTTTTGCGTTATTTTAGGCCATTTTCGAAATTTCTTTACATTTTGAAAAGAATTTGATTTTGAAAATTTCGTCATGGTTTTGTTTACAAATGGTGATAACATATATGGTATACACGTATATACATGTATTATAATAGTATGCTGAGTGCATTTAAAGGGTTTTGGCTTGAAAGGGTGGGTTGCCATACCAAACACTCAAACCCTGGTCTGTGGAGAGGTCCGTGCCAAACATGAGTAAGGTCGGTTCCTTGTCCATTCCCTCGAGTAGTGAATGCTCTTGATACAAACATGAGTAAGCATCGCGGTATGGTTGACTATGGACCAAGTAGGCTTGATCTTGACTTTTGGCATGCTACAAATGGTAAGGTAGAGCCTCCTAAAGAGCGATGCATCCATATCCGGTCTCTCTTAGGTGAGTGGTAGGTCTCCTTATGGTGTGTGCTACATCAAAACGCACAAGTATGGTTCTCTATTCATTTCATTTAAGCATTACTCATATTTGCATTGCATTGTTGAAGCCATTCACATTGATAATTTTGCCCATTTTCTAGCCCCTTTTTACATGATTTATTCCTAGCTACATATAAACTTGCCTATCTTTGTCAAGCTAGTAGCTATATTTTGGTGTCGAGAAGCTCAATTTGGGATGATTTTAAAGTTTATGTCATTGTGAATTATTTGTCGGATGTTGTTTTTTCCAGAGTATTATGAAAGTAAGAGCAAGAAAAAGGAAACACATAAGAAGGGAAAAAGAATGAAAAAGCAAAGAAAGAAGAGAAAAATGAGAAAGAATAGAAATGAAAAAATGAAAGAAAAATCATGAAAAAATGTATTAAGAAATTGGAAAAGAAAGGAAGAAGGAGTTGATCAAGTAACTCTCATACTTTTATCAAAATATTTTGGAGAGTTTACTTATGGTTTGTATATAAAAAGTCTTAAGAAATTTTGTCTTCTAATTGGGTTATTTGGGTTGGATTGAGCATCCTTACATTTGGTCGTTGCTAGCTTGATCACCTAGCCCCTCAAAACCATAATTCATATGTTCCCCCTTATTACCCATCACAAAAAGCCTTCTATTAACCCTTATTGGCTTCATCACTTTTAAGCATTACTTTCATTTTTGCATTGCATTTTGAAGCTAAATTTCACATTGATAATTTAGCCCTTTTTCTAGCCCCTTCCATGATCTTAATATCCTTAAAGCTACATAAAACTTGCCTACCTTTATCAAGCTAGTAGCTATGTTTTTGTTGGGAAGCTCGAATTAGGATGGTCTTGAGATTCATATCATTGTGAATGAGAAAAATGAGCATCATGAAAGTTGAAGTAAAGAAAGAGAAAACAAAAAAGAAAAAAAAAAGAAAAAGAATGTTGAAAGAAAAGCAAAAGAAAAGAAAAGAAAAATGTGTTGTTGCTTTAAGAAAGAAGGCAGAAAAATTAGTAGCTCTCATATGCTTATCAAAATATTTTGGAGAGTTTACTTATGCTTTGTAATGTAAAGAAGCCATTTGACATTGATTTTGACTTCTAAATTGGGTACTTAGGCTGGAATGAGCAATTCTCATGGTTTTTCTACTAGCTTGGCTATTAGCTCCACAAATCCATAACTATTTGCCTCCCTTATTAGCCATCACAAAAAGCCTTCTACTAACCCTTATTGGCTTCATCTTCGCTTGCATGTGATTGTTTTGACTTATGATTTGATTGTTTACCATATTAGATTGCGGGCACACTCACATGAGTCGAGGATTGTTGAGTGATTTTTCACAAAATATGCTTTCACATATAATTGAGTTATGAGTGTACCGTGAGAGTCCAAAAGTCAAAAGATCTTGCAAGGCCGAAAAGTCCATTTGAAGTTGTCTATGCCACGCCGCCATGTAAATCTCATCCATGTTTTGCTTTTCCTCACGCCCTTGTTGTTTGGGGATAAGAGTCATATGCTTGTTAGTCAATTGGGATTGCATGGTAGGAATGATTGCTTGCTTGAGGACAAGCAAGGACTTAGCTTGAGGGAGTTTGATAAGTGCCTTATTTATATACTTTAACCCCCTTTGTTAGCTACATTTTGCATGGTAATTAGCACTTATCTTAGTGTTTTAAGCTAACATTTGTATTTCTAGTGTATCTTGCGGCTTTAACATGTTTTGTAGGAGCACTTGACTTTATGAGCTAAAAACCACAAAAATGGATCACTACTAATACAAGGCTAAGTATGAGCTCAACTATGGACTAGCATGGAGCATAATTATGGATTGCATAACTATTTGATGGACCAAATTACAACAAAAAGCAAATGCGAAGTCAACTAAAGTCAAGCCCATATTTTAGAAGTCCAAAATGAAGAGAAGATAATAAGATGCTAAAGTGAGATAATGCTAGGTCAAATGACATTAACCGGGTGATTAATCACTCTAGTAATGACACCCATTGGATTCCATGTGCAATTAATCAAGGCTTTATCACAATTAACCGAGCAACTTGCGTTCCCGATCAGGACGAGGTGATCCCGATCGGGACCGCCGTGACCTAGCTACTTTGGATTCTTCACATTTGTATACGTTTCACCTCCTATTCTACTATAAATAGGAAGGTGCATGCGACACATTTTACACACTTTACAACTTAGAAAACTCTCATATTATTTTTGTAATCTTATAGTTAATCTTTCCCTTATTTTAATCTTTCTCAAGTTATAATAAAAAGTTCTCCCACAAAGTTCTTATATTGTTCTTGGGTTACTTCTTTGTTCTTATTTACAAGTTCTTTGTTCTACATTTCGGTAATTCCTATCTTAGTTTATTATTGTTTTCATTTCGTTATTTCGTTATTAGTAATTTACATTCGTTTTGTTATTCATTTCATTGTTAAAATTATTCGCATGTTAGTTTCTCTATTAGTCATTTCTAATATCAAATCTCTTATCAACCACTTAGACAAATATCATTCCATATTAATCATGTTTAATTTATCACAAGTTATTTGTTTACATCTTAATATGAGTGAGTAGTTCCATTTGTCTAAGGAGTTGGGAAGTCATGCTATAAAATGTAATGTAATTTGTCAACATTGAGTTAAAATAATTCTAATCTTTTGCTTATAACATATGCTCGATTTATAATGCTTAATCTTTGTTTAGTGGTCATATTCATTGGTTAAATTTGTTAATTCATTTCTATAAGTCGTGAGGCATGGATTTGAGTTAGACTTTGCATATGTTAGTGGGGTGGTGACTTAGTACAGAGCTTCTATGACCCATTCTATGGTGATTGATACTAATGTCGAGAGACGGGTGTCTAGCCTAAGCAATTGTTGTTTTTATTATCTACTCTTAGTATTGGCATGTTTCTTATATATAAATGCATGTGTGAACCAATTCCCTTAGACTTCTTTAATTATATTGTTTACACCTTAGACTATACAAACCAAATCAAACCAACTCGATATTCGACCTTGATAGAAATTCACCATAGCAATTCATATATAGTTACCATTTTCCTTGTGGATTCGACCCCTTAATACTACATTAATTTGTTGTGCCTAGGATATTTTTTAATAGGTGTGCGATAGCCTATCAAGAACATTCCGGAATATTCCGACTCGGCATTTTAAACGGTTTTTAGAAAATGAAGCGGTTTTTGACCCGGACTCCAAATGAACTCTAATTACTGTCAAAATGACCATATTGGTCCGTAGATGACGACCAAGGGGTTGACTCAAGTGTTTGAGCTATCACTTTATCGATGAACTTATGGACTGTCGTAAATCGTTTCGCATAAACAAACATGCGGCCCAATCATCACTGAGTGGTTGGCAGAAGGTGTAGAAACGAGGTATCTACACATCTCATTAAGCAATACAATTCTTAGAATATAATATTCATACATTTGCTCACATATTCTACAAAACACATAGTAAAATCCTATCTTGACTCGCTGCCCGTGGTTTTTCCTATTCAAATGTTTTCCGCGTATAAATCTTGTTGTCTTGCCATTCTTTTCTTTTATTGTTCTTCATTTGATCTTTTCTACTTGACTTGAATTGACTGACTAATGTTAGAGCTAGATAACCATGCAATACTAAACCCTGATACTATTCAGCCTTGTGCAAAATACTCCCAAAATAAATGACAGCCTGATAAAAGACAATCTAACTCCTTATTCCTTGGTTTATGGTTGTGAAGCAGTTATCCTTCTAGAGGTACATGTGTCAACCTCAAGATATGGCCTGAAAACCATTGAAACAAATGACAACTTGATGAAAGACAGCCAGGTTCTGACGGATGAACTAAGGGATGTAGCAGGATCACACTAGCATCATATTGACAGGCAGCAGTCAGAAACTACAACAAAAATGTCAGGGTCAAAGTCTTCAGGGAAGGAGACCTTGTCGTGTCAAAAGTATTCCCTAATACAAAAGATACATCAGCAAACAAGCTAGCCCTTGCATGGTAAGACTCATATCTAATCAACTCAATCATCGGATAAGGTGCCTATATGCTACAAACTTTAGAAGGTGAAATGGTTCCAAGATCCTAGAATGTCACCCATCTAAAACTATTCCATGTATAAATTCCCACTACTTCCATGTCAAATTTGTACCTTGCATTGATCAGGTAAATATTTATCACTACTTAAAAATGTGTTTTACATGCTCGATGAGTCAACCCTACATGTCTTACATGTCAACACAGTATGATCAACATAAAATTTCTGTGTAATCAATGCGTTAACTCTGGATGTTTAATATGTTTAATGTGTTATGCTTGAATAATGTTCACAATCTATACAACGTTAAAACCATTTTTATGCCATCTGAATCCTGAAAAATTATTTATGTCCACTGCATTCGTCATTTACCAATATTCAATTACATGCATAAATAAATATTCAATATTTGGGCTACTCTATTAAATTGGTTATTTAATGAAAATACTCTAACGGGTACTTTTCAAAATACTTCATGCTTTAAATTAACTGGGAATATAACATACTAATCCAGCTTTTCTCTTTTAACAGAATTGCTCTCATTTTAACCTTTAATAGTAGGTAATATGATAGTTAGGACCCATTCCTTATTATAAGTTCATCTTCTTCCACTTACAATAGCAATGGATACTACAATATTTTTCCAGTTTAAATTTTCTCTTCTCTCCGTTTTTTTAATCCTCCAATATTGCCTTTCTCTCCCCTTGAAATTTATTCCATAAATTGACCTATTTCATAACTCAATTAATGGGCCGTTCTTTGATCTGGCACACTAAAGTTCATGTTCTTCATTAACTACTCTCAATCTTTCATTCAATTTATTGGATTCTACCAAGTTTTTTAAGGGTTCATATTTTGGTCTTTCTTTAGAAACATTGGATGTTTTAGGAAATCAAATCAATGGGGAGGAAGTGTTACCGTGGGTGTTATGAAGCGGTTGTGCAAATTTGAATCATTTGGGTATGAAAGGGAATAAATTATTGGAAAGTTTTTCTCTTGATAAATGTTCTAACTTGAACTACTTGGATATGTTTTCAAACAATTTCTCAAGGGATATTCCATACTTTGGCAAATCTTGCATTAGTTTCAAACACCTAGATCTGTCTTCTAACAATTTGCCTGGAGTATTCAAGATGCATTAATTGAGTGCAACAACTTTAGGTGTCTTTGAAGTCCTCGTTGATGCTCTTATCCGACTATAATCCGAGTTATTTTGATGGTGTATAGTTAATTATTTTTGGCTTGGTATGTCAGTAGTGAGATCTGTTAAATGTTGGGTGGGCTGTATCCTTGTATTTGTTTTTTTTTCAAGTTTCTGGTTCTTTGAGGCTGAGACGAGAGACGGGATCTAAACTGCAATCTTAATCAATTGTGTAGTAGGTTGAATGGTATCTTAAAGATTGAACAAGGATCAACAATGGTGTTAAGAGATGCAAATTAGCTGGAGTGAAGGTAGAAGAAAAGTTAGAGGGAATAAAATTAGAAAAAATAAAACATAAGTATTAGAGATATATTAGAATAAGATATTGATTAGGAGAATATTACGAGAATATCATAATATTTTATAGGGTTTTTTGGTAACTACTCCCAGCTATAAACACTTTTTTTTGTAAGGGTGGTGCTCATTCAAGTACAAGTTTTACTTCTTCATGAACGTTAATGACCATATTAACCCTTTTATTTTAATGATTTCATTTAATACTCTTCTTTCAATCTCTCTCTTATTCTTTTCTCACTCATCCAACCACCCTTCACTGCCGCCTCTATTATACCACCGACCGGTCTTGACGACCTCCTCAGACCACCCTCATCCCACTCTGAGTCTGGGTCCCAAAATTTTTATTAAAAAAAGTATGTAATTGAAATTACTAAAATACAGAATACAAAACCTTTAAACAAAAAACAAAATGAAAAAGGAAAATGAAAATGAAAAAAAAAGTCAAACAAGTAAGCGGAGTAACGACGTGATTTTGTACGTTGTGTTTTCATGTACTGAGTTGAATCCACACCTCTACCATACCATCACCGGCAGACAGCAATACCGACACCACTGTCAGCAGGACACAACGTAACGCTTGCGACGGTATAAGCAAACCCTAATTTAATTAGTAAATTAACCTTAATTTGAAATAATATAATTAGTAAAATTAATAATTAGAATTATTACTTGATTGATACGAGAATTAGCATTCATAAATATTGTGTAATTTGACGGATTTGAATAATTTTGTGAATTTGATAATCTTGTGAGGGAGAGAATTAGAGAGAGTTTTTTTTCCTGTTTCTAGGCAAAGGGTATACAGTGGAAAAATAATGAAAAAATGTCCGTGAATAAGTAAAACTCGTACATGAATGAGAAATTACGTTTTTGTAATTGCTCTCTACATAAAAAAACTTTAAAAACTGCTACTGTAATACTACGGATTTCTGAGCATCAGTAGCTTGGCCGAACAAGGAGTAGCTCGACCGAGCTGGGTCACTGAAGGATCTTATTTTGTATTTCATACGTTATCAGAAGTTCCTGTAACGTAGTACCTCGACCGAGTCAGGTTAACTCGGCCGAGCTAGGGTTAGCTCGGTCGAGCTGGCTTTGGCTCGACCGAGCCGATTGGTCTGACGGGTTTTATTTTCGGTTTGAGTAATTGATATAAAAGAGAGGAAGGTTGTTTTAATCATTTTATTTCACTCTTAAAACCCTTTTTGAGAAAAGAAAGACTACGTACACTGCCTCCTCTCTTCTACATCAATTGCATCAAAGGCTAGGCTTAGCTTTCATATCTCGTTCGATCTAGATCTAATCGGTATGTATTCTATCGTATGTTTATATTCTTTAATAGTAGTTTATGAACCCTAATTAGGTCGATTAGGGGATTTGGGGATTTGTGTTAATTGTGATTAATTGATAATAGGTGACGGATTCGTAGAAGAGGAATTCTACAATTGATTGTTTTGCTGTGCTTGATTTATTGGAGATTTGCGTATGAGGTAGGATATTCCTACTCAGT
>JAGPOY010000715.1:0-11555 GCA_018983105.1 Silene uniflora | reverse complement strand
GCTGGTTAATTAAACATGAAGCTATGAACACTCGTATGAAGCTTAAACAGATTGGGATCAGTCACAGTAATAGTTGCTACCTCTGTGAGAATGGGCAGGAAACTCATGAGCATATATTCAAGCAGTGTCAGTATAGTAAGGGTGTTATGCAGCAGATTCTGATTTGGCTGCAGGTTCCAGGTTCTCAGAGAAGGAGTAAATTGCAGGGAAAGGTGCATAGGATGGCTATATTAGCTACCTGGTACATAATCTGGAGGGAGAGGAATAGATGTTGGCAGGATCAGGTATTACTCAGACCTGAGCAGGTGGTCAAGGAAGTGCAGCATATTGTGAAGGAACGAATTCGACAGTGCATATCTAGCCCAGTTAGAGATGTTGACAAGCATTGGATTCTTAGGCTAGGATGTTATGTTCCTTAGACGAGTTTTTGGTTATGTATGAGTTGTATGAAATGGTATGGATATGTATTATGTAAACTCATGCTGTAAATTGTTTTAATGAATGAAAAAGCTCACATTATACCAAAAAAAATAAAATAAAATAAAAAGAAAATCAAGTTTATTTCTGCATTTAGTCGAGTCGGATTGGAGTATTTTCGATGATGATTTTGCACTATAAGTCAATTATTGCTATTCCTTGCACTTTTCACGACCTGTTTAGCAAAGTCCAGCGATTTCTCGAATTTTGTCTTGGAATTTAATTTGAATTATTAGACTTGACCCGTAATTTTGGCAACCTACTCATAACTTCTAAGATTTAGAGCTTATAACTGGTGACATTCATGACCGGTTTATCTAGGATTGAGAGTAGTTACTCCCCACATTTCATTGTATCGCATGTATATGAGTTTTGATTTCTTATTGCCTGCACGCATGGGTTTGTGGTCGGTATCACGTGTTAGAGAACTTTTGCATTTTCCCCTTTCTCATTTTACCCCATTAACTCCACATTAGCCAAATCTGCCAGTTGCCCTTAAACTACATTCTAAATTAAGCCTACCTTTGCCGAGCTAGTTTAGTAGTTTTGAGGTATTTGTTGTATTTTATCGGATTTTGGCTCATTTATTTTGTATCGGAGTGAGTATTCATAAGGAAAGGAAGAAAGAAAAGGAAAAAAACCAGCCTATAAAAAAATCAGAAAAATACGAAAAAAAAAAAGAAAAAGTGGCTGAAAAAAATTGTTTAAATACCCCTCGTGCTTATTTATATCTTACGAGGTAAATGTTTTATGGATTTTTGTGTTGTATAAGCCGAGTTATAAGGCGTTGAGCTTCATTTTATATAAATTGGAAGAGCGGATGAGTTTTATTAGGGTCTTGGTTAGGTACTAGCTTGGCTATTTTACCCTCACATTCCCATATTTGTTTTGGCCCTTCTTACCAATTAAGCCTTACATATCCATATTTTGCAATTGTTCGGCACGTGATAGTCCTTGAACGGTGGTTTTGCGTGTGTACGGTGACTGAATCATTATTCATGTTAGTTAGCGTTGCATGTTGTGTCGGTCGCAGTCTAGGTGAGTGTCTCCATGTTCTTCTTTCTCTACACATATATTTACTTGCCATTTGCTTGTTGAGAGTAGAGTGACCCGGGAGAGTCCAATTTTATGAGTCTTGCAAGGTCGAAAGTTCCTTTTATTTCCAAGATACGTACAAATTTTGTTCGCTTCGTATTGAGCTTGCAGCGGTTGAATAGAGCACTAAAACGGTTTAGCATTGACTTGTAGCTAGCTCTGAGATTTACTCCTTTCATTAGGTCCATATTAGTTGCATTTAGTTTGCTTGAGGACAAGCAAAGGTTTGGTTTGGGGAAGTTTGATGCGTGCATTTTATATAGACTTTACGGTCCATTTTGGCACGTATTTCTATGCATTTTAGGTGACTTTATGTCACTTTATATCCCGAATATGCTACTTTGTGCTTTCATCGCCATTTTGTAGGTATAAGACGATAAGTAGCGGAAACCGAGCTAGAAGCTGTCCCAAGTATGCATTATTAGGAGATGGAAGAGAACGGAGCAGGAACTTTTGCACGGGGAAGCGTGAAACCAGCCATAGTCCAAGCCATAAGCCTAATTTCTATCATTCACGAGCTGAACCGAGAGAAGACCTCGATCGAGCCCCTGCTGTGCTCGATCGAGAGGTTAAGGAGCCAAGAATTACTCGATCGAGCTGTCCTGTGCTCGATCGAGGGGAAGCCAAAGAGGAAGCTCTCGATCGAGGAAGTGATGTCCTCGATCGAGAGGATTACTGAGAAGAGTTGCTCGATCGAGAGGTTTTGTTCCTCGATCGAGTGAAAGTTAGCTGATGGGCTTACGAGTCCGCGTGATTAGGTTTAATTAAGTTTAAGTTTTGTTATAAATAAGGTTAGACGTCATTAGCTAAACACACATTCACTATCATACATTTTTACTCTCTTAATCAAAAACTTTTACTTTTGCTTTCACTGTAACTTTCATTTGGGTTTTGCAATCAATTGGATTCGAGTTCTTTACGCCGGATTAGCTTGAGATTGTAATTCCTTCTTCTCTTAATCTTAATCCTTCATCTATTATTGCTTTAATCTCTTGTTTCTCTACCTTGATTTCTGCCCTAATTTTATTTATGCAATTTTATTATAATTTCAATATGTCTATTATTAGTTATTTAATTGTTTATGTTATTTGCAATAACGTAAGCATGAGTAGCTAAATCTATTGATATGTTAGGATGACGAAACCTGCGGTAGATACATAATAGGGTTTGACATGTTAGGTTAGTCTTGAGACGAGAATCGTTCTATGCAGTTTTAATTGAGACAGGTTGAATGAGTGCACGCAGGAGACCAGTTATTTAGTTAACCCCGACCTAGATCGAAAGATTGGAAGGGTAGACTTGCTAAGATATGATAGGTGATTCCTAGTTAGGGCGAAAGTCAATTAGGGAGACCCTAGGGCGACTAGAGACCGAAAGGGTATAGTCATTGGTTTGAGACCGAAAGGAGATAACCTTGCTCTTCTTATCAATAAACTGGTCGACCTAGTTAAACCGATAGTGTAGCTACCGCGGCAGACCGAATCCTGGCATATCCTTCTTTTATCTGATTTCATACCGTCTTTCTTGCTTTATTTTCTCTTTTTATTTTCTCTTCCTTTAAAACTCGTAGTTTAGTTAAAAACCAATTTAAACCCCCCAATTTGTGACTTAGACAGAATTGATTATAGATAGTTAGTTACCTCCTTGTGGAGATCGACCCTACTTCCGCTAGCTTCTAAGTTGGTTGACTTAGGTCTTATTTTTGGTGTATAACGACCCGCATCATATACATTCCACGTAGATTCAATTTCCCCTCTTTATCTAAATTGTAGTTTTCAAATTTCTTATTGATCATATTTGACATATCTGATCAACTTTATACGTGCGTTGCATTAATCCAACAGAAAGCATAATTATAATTGATCTAACAGTATCAAACGATTGAGACGGCGGACTATCAAAACATCATTTGCATTTTTTCTAACATATCAAATGATTGAGACGAGGGACTATCAAAACATCAATTGAATTTTTTTTTTTACAGTATCAAATGATTGAGACGGGGACTATCAAAACATCAATTGAATTTTTTTTAACAGTATTAAATGATTGAGACTGGGAGTATCAAAACATCAATTGAATTTTGATTGAGACGGGGGAGTATCAAAACATCAATTGAATTTTTTTTAAACATTATTAAATGATTGAGACGGGGAGTATCAAAACATCGAATGAGTTCAATGTTCGCCCAAAAAAATTCATAACAATTAGAGGTGAGTCAATTTTTTTAACCCGTGCAACGCACGGGCATGAAATCTAGAGAGAGTACCATGGACCTTACCTCCGCCCTTGTGAGTCACTTTAATGGGGTCATCTCCAAACCCAATCGGAAACCTAGAAACCTTCCTAGTCCGTCCAATATGATCATTCACTTCATCAACCGATTGTCTATGTGGATACTCCCTTTCTCTAACAGCGTAATTCCTACCATCTTCAATCGGAACCCTAGTCCGTCCAATATGATCATTCACTTCATCAACAGATTGTCTCTGTGGATACTCCTTTTCCCTAACCACCTAATTCATACCATCATCAATCGAAAGCCTAGTATTGTTCCTAGTCTGTCCAATATACCTAGAATCATCAACATTAGGGTCATAAGCAGACACATTCCTAATACCGTCACTAACGATGGGCACTGGTCTTTTGACTAACGTATCATAATTCCGATTTCCGACCACCATTAGCAAACCCATTATTAGACCTAGAACCGTCCCTTGATTCATTAAACAAAGAATTCCACTGAAACCTTGACAAAGTACCCAAATCCTACTTCCTAAACCATGATCATCGCTCCGTGAAAGGGTTTGAAATTCGTCAGCATTACTTCTTCCTTCATCCCGTCGAATGCGCTCATCATGCAAACTCATTTCCCTCCTACTGTAATAATCCGCCAATTCTATTCTCACAAGTATCAATTAACCCAGAATCAACCCAACAATTCAACTAACACAAACGCAAATTTCAGAAATTACGACGAAAAATGAACTATTTCACCTTTTTCGCAGCGAAAAATAGAGACTTTAGATAAACGAGTAGTCACCCAAAATTGTAAACCTAATAATTGAAAACCTAATAAAACCCTAGATCAAAATTCAAACACTAGACACAAAGAAAAGCAGAAATCATACTTAATACCAAATTAGGTCAAAATAACGGAAATTTAAGAAAGGGTTATTTAATGACAATAATCCATCATATGCCTAATCTTCCCCATTTAATCCATCCTATTGATTATCCCATATTAATCTTATCTTTACTATCATTTAACTTATTTTACACCGGCCCCCATGTTAACTTGTTGTAACAGGTAAAGCTTACTAACTAGCAGGTTTTTTTCTATTCTTCACTATTTCCTTCTTATTTCATCTTTCATCTTTGCTTCTTTTTCTCTAATCTTTCTGGTTAGTCCCCTTCATTTATCTTATCTCCATTTTTTTTTTTCATCTTTCTGGGTAAGCTTCAAGTAATTCAATGGTGGGTTCCGTTTTTTCTTCTTTTACCCCGAATTTGTGACACTACTTTAATTTCTTCTTCGTCCTTCTTTAATTACCATTCTCAATTAATCAATAAAACACCTCCTCAAGTCCTCCATAACAAATCACACCCACATCCACACCAACACCAACAAGCTGCGTCATTTTCTTAAATTTGACAACATTAGATCTCGAATTTTCACTCGGTGGCGACGGCATTCGCCAATCTTCCTTTCATGATATGCGGCGGCGATTTCGAGGAGTTTGTGATGGTGGTGCGTGCAGAATTCCTCGCGCGTAAACTCCTGCTAACGCCGCAGTTGTTCGGAGTTTGAGATCGTAGGAGACGGGTTGGGGTGGTATTTTAGGGTTTTCGTCGGAGAAAAGCGGCGGAGGAAGAGGTATGGAGGTGGGGAACAGTGGAGGTGGGAGAGAAAGAGGACTTGGCGACAGGTTAGTGCAGCCATTGATGATGACATGGTTAGATCTGAAGGTCTATGGATTAATGGTAGTGGAAATAGGTGAAGAACTGAAAGGGTTTTAGCAATCAGGTGTTTGAGTTTGAGAAGGGTGGATTAGAGCATCCACAATGAAGGGGTGATCCTCTTCCTCTTATATTTTACCTCTCCTTCTATCTTTTTGACACATCATATTCTCTTTCATCCAACACATTTTCCACTATCTTTATCCTCCATCTAACTCTTCTTGTTTTTTCTTTCCACATCAAAGAGGATCCTCTTTACTAAACTCTTTCATATTTTAATTATCTTTTATTATATAGTTAATACATTTTTAAGAATCACTTTTTTTTACTAACAAATTAGAGTTCATACTAAAATAAAGGCGGTGCTATTTAAATGACTTCAGTAACATATTAATTAAGAAAATGCATTAAATGAAAATACATATATTAATCTTAACATATTAATTAAAAAATTGCATCAAATGAAAATACATATATTAATCCTGGAGAATGTTCAACTTGTTCACAAACATGTTGAGACATGGGAAAAACGAGATTTTGCCTTGGAGGGCCTAAATTGAGATTAATAGATTGAGGTGAGTTATGAGAAACATTAGTTGAATTGTGGAGTAATATTTGTTGATTGTTAATATTTGTGGCCTAATTTGTTGACAGTGGAGCAAAAACCTAAATTTTGACATACATATTTTACGCAACACAGCTATGCATGAACATTGCAACAACTTTGGTACTTTTTTTTTTTATTTAAAAACTTTAAGAAATATATAAAATATACTACATGTGGCATATCTTTATTGAATAGTGGGCACTTGGGCCTAGGTCACACTTCCTCTATTTTCCTCTAAAAATAGAGGAAGTGTTCCTCTTCCTCCTTCAAAGAGGACCTTTATTTTATTTCCACATTGAAGGGGACCTCCTCTTAGGAGAGAGACATTACTAAGAGGAGGAACAATCGTCTTCATTGTAAATGCTCTTAGGTAGGGTAATAGTTAAAGTAGATAATTATTTTGTATTTTAGTTTTTTTTTTTAATTAAAGGAGTAAAATGAAGGGGGTGACCTGTGTAACAGGTTGCCCTTCTAATGTATAAAATTAAGTTAAATGGTAGTAAAAATAAGATTAATATAGGATAATCAATAGGATGGATTAAATGGGGAATGAGAGGCATAAGATGGATTATTGTCATTAAATAACCCTAGAATAATCGACGAAATGAAGAAAAAGCGAAAAAACGATTATGAATACGCGGAATTACAGTACTTTTGCGGCGAAAGTGGGGTTGGAATTTGGGGAAAATTGACAAACCCTAGAGAAATAGATTTGAGCGGGAAAAAGAGGGAAACGGAGAGATTACTGATTGAAAATTTACCGAGAAAATGACGGTAAAAGTCGGTAAAAATGAGCTGTTAATGATTACAAGTGTTACTAGAAGAAGAATAATTTACCGAGAAAGCGACGGTAAAAGTGGTAAAAATGAGCGGTTAATGACTACCAGTAGTTACTTGGATTAAAAAATGATTAAGAAGGAAATAGAGAGAGGTGAAAGCCTGAAAGGGATGTTACCACCAGTTATATGGTGTAGATATCGGGCTCTGCATTAAACTTTACGAGTTTTGTATTAAAAGAATCTGAGCTATATATTGTAAAGTATCTGAACTCACATACTTAAAGATAAAAAAATAAACTTTAAAAGAACTCAGGAAAATTATACATATGCTCAAATAAATGTATCGGATAATTCACGTGGTGCCCTTAAATTTTGCCACTTTGCACGAAATACCCAAATTTTTGATCCGGAAAACTTAAAGAGGCCATAATTCGTGTTTACGATCTCAGAAAATGAAATTTTTTGTTTTCAAATCGCTCATCTTTTCGAGAACTATGATTTGAAAAAAAAGTTTGACGAGTTTGAAACTCGTGACCAAGAGATATTATCACTCAAAGTTTGTTCGGTCGGAAAAACTTTGATGCAGAATAAATCCTAGCAACGGGATCCAAATGTGACAATTTTTTTTTTTAAATTGTAGTTCTCGGAAAGATGAGCGATTTGGAAAAAAAATCGTCATTTTCTGAACTCGTAAACACGAGTTACGACCTCTTTAAATTTCCGGATCAAAAATTTGGGTATTTCGTGCAAAAATGACCAACTTCCAGGGTACCGCGTGAATTATCCGTAAATGTATAGTGTTGTACAATGCTTATTATAAAACCTGATGTATAGTAGTATTGTGTATCCTTTTTCCTTTTATACTAGCCCTTTTATTTTATTGATGGGGGTTTTGTGTCGGGTTATCGGGCTAGCACACTCTAAAAGCATGAGCCCGATGTATGTATCGAGGTGGACGTCAGGTCAGATGAGATCGGTACGTGTTATGATTGGTCATCCTCGCCTAGGAATCGGCCACGTAAGAGAGCGAGCCATGGTTCGCTCACCGATGTTTGGCTTAGGATCAGCTTGTGAGGGGGAAGGCTAGGCATGCCTAATAGTTTTGTTTTTTCATTGATCAATAGGGAGTTGGTGTAACATTCCTGAAATTTGTCCCACATCGGTAGAATGTGGGTGTGTGTGGAGATTTGTCCCACATCGGTAGATTATGGGGTTTGTGATATATTTATAATAACTCCCACCCATCACTTAGTAACAAGATCTTGTGCTTTTGGGATTAAGTGAGGACAAAACGGGCCCAAAAGTGTGTACGACTGTGGTGGGTCGGGTTGTTACAGTTGGGCACAAGGATTGAGGAACCGAACCCGACCGGCAACATTAATACGGAGTATTAATTATACCGGTGGATCTAGAGGGGCTAGCATGGGGGTTCGCCCTCGCTGACGGTCGGACATTTCGTAGTTTTTTGTCAAAATTTTCCAACTTTTTCCGAGTTTCCATTCAACTATTTTACACGTTTGCCCCCTCTGGAATTTTTTGTCCCCATTGGATTCTATTGCTCCACCAATGATTAATTAGCTCAATTAGTGAAGTGATATCACTGCCTTATATCAGTACAATTTAATCTCAAAATTATGGTAAATCACCAACATTAGGGCTGTAAACGAGCCGATCTAAGGTAGAGCTCAGATCGAAATTTTTAGCTCGAGGCGGGGCTCGGCTCGAAGCTCGTCGAGCCTAAAAAATTGAAGCTCGAGCTCGGCTCAGGAAAAGTTCGAGCTCGGCTCGAGTTCGAATCGGGCTCATTTTATCATTATGTTATGTCACTTTGTCACCTTTTAAATCAAACAAAATATAATAGTTTGTTAAAAACAAATAAGACTATAATACTAAGTAAAATTATATTATAATATACATATAAAGGCATGAATAACATATAATTTAAAATAAAATTAATATTATGGTATTAAATCTATAAAAAAAAATTATTATAAACGAGCTCAAACAAGCTTCCGAGATGATCCTTTTTTAGCTCGGGCACGACTCATATTTAACCAAGCTGGGCTCAAGCATGATTTGACCGAGCACGAGCCAAGCTTTGACTGAGCCGAATCCGAAGACTCGTCGAACTGTCTCAGATCATTTAAGCCCTATTTGTAACCAATACTACTATTACCAATCCTGATCAAATGTTCCATTGAAATTATAGAATCTTTACCAAAGGACAATATTCATAAATGCTAGTAACAGTTAATTTTGATATTACATCATTATTGCAATTCTTAGTTATCTTTTATGTCCAAAAAAAAAAATCATACATCTGATGTATTCAAACTTAATATATAAGTGAGCTTATGAGTATTCATTTGAGCTTGTTTGTAATGTTTTTGAGTTATATTTAATTTTTCGAGCTTACTGCATCAAACTTAATTTCCCATCCAACGCAGTGGTTTTGTAATCTTGAATTGTATTTTGATTAATTAAATTCTAACGTATCACGCATGTGTTAAAATTACTTCGTGTTTTGATTAATTAAATTCTAATTTATCGATTTTATGTTGAAATTACATTAAACCCTAAAAGTTGTATAATGCCGTAAATAAAATTGAATTTTTATGTTTTATCTCTCATTATTCATGATTATTTGTGGTTTTGAGTGTGATATTCATCATATGGCACTATGGCCACTATCATATTCACTCGGAATTTAGTGAATATGATAATTTAGTTTGATGAATATGTCTTATCAAGTGTGATATTCATCATAAGTAACTATTGTATTCATTTTGATTTTAGTGAATATGGTAATATAATTTGATGAATATGTAGTATTTAGTGTGATATTAATCTTATGATACTATTATATTCACGTTGAGTTAAATGAATATGATAGTGTAATTTGATGAACGTGCGTTATGTAATGTGATACTCATTATATGACACAATTATATTCACTTTGACTTTAGTGAATATATATAGCAATCTAATTTGATGATTATGAACTGTAAATTTGATAAAATTCGAATACAAATAGATGAAAGAAAACTACGAACTTAATAAATTCAATAGGATTTTAAATTTGATAAATTGAGTAATTTAGAAAAGAAAAAAAAAGTATTGTGAGAGATGTAGTGGGTGGTAGTACCATGGGTGTATCTTACTCCGGAGTAGGATATATAATTTGCCTGCTTTTGCTAGGTGATGTGGAATTAAATTTAATGTTTTTGCTAACCTTTTAACTATATTGTATAGATTTTGTGGCATATATAATACAATTTATGTAACTATATATTTAAGTATAGAGTAGTTAGTAACTAATCAACTATGTATACAAGTTTAATTTACTAAATTTGGAATCAATTGGAAGCATCAAAGAGAGAAAAAAGGATGATAAAAGAATGAATGGAGACTCCTAAATTTATGTATAATCATGATATCACCACATATAATGTTAAGTAACAAATTTTTCACATTTTCTTCTCTTATTATCCTCTCTCTTTCTCTTTTCCATAACAATTTTATGCAAAGAGGTGACAATGAGTGATTCGTGGTCACCTCATAAGCATTCTTATGGTTATGAAGGTGATCGAAGGGTTGAGTTTCATGGGATCGATCACAAAACAAAGGTAGATCAGATATATGTCGCAAGAACGCGTGGGCATAGCTTGCCTAGCGTTATTCGTAAGCCGCCTCGTCAATCATCTTCCATGGTACATTCTCTAAACGCATGGTATAATAATCCTGAACGAAAGAGGAAAAGAAGAGTGGCTAAATATAAGATTTATAGTATGGAAGGCAAGGTGAAGAACTCTTTCAAAACAGGTGTTCGTTGGATTAAGAGAAAATGTTCTCGTATTATACATGGATTTTAAGATTTGTGCTATACGAAGGGAAAGTAAAGCTTCACATTTTCATGGGAGAAGTTCTTCTATTTCACTTAGTGTTTCATCTTTTGCGGCGCTCCTTTCTCATTTTAGCAAACGTCAACTGAATGCGAACTTTAACAGCTTTTACTATTGAAGCGACTATGTGTCTATAGAGAAAGAGATGAACAAGAGATGGGACATGTATAAATAGAATAATTAATATCCTCCCTTTTTAAAGTTTTGTACAACATACATATATATATTAAGTTAGATCTCTTAAACGACGTTTTTATTTTCGAGGATGAGCGCTTGACTCTAAAATTTGAAGATTCTCTCAATTTTTTAACAAAATTAGGGAAAGAGTATATCACTAGATCATAGTGGGAAATATATCGCCAGAGTAAACATTTCATTAACTTAATCATTTATTTAGGGACAATTGTAAAGTTGAGTTGAAATGTGTCAATGATATATAATAATAAGATTGGATTTGTGTTGTTATTTTATTCCAATAATTTATATATATGTATATGTTCCGGGTGTAATTACGGTGGTAATTAGGGGAGCAAGTTTGTTGTACACGTAAGCTCGTAAGACGTCGGATGGAGGCTAGGCTCTCTTGAATCTTCCTGCAAAGATGAACAAACGGAGGGCACGGCTTGGGGCCGTGCGAACTCACTCCGACGCTCAAGTTAGTGACTTAGTGGTAAGTGTAACTTAGGAGAGATAAGGGAGTAAATACCAAGTGATGAGAGAGAGTGGATGTTTGTA
>JAGPOY010000714.1:0-21177 GCA_018983105.1 Silene uniflora | reverse complement strand
CTGACCTGTAACCTGATTTTGACCAGACTTGCAACCCGTCCCTTTTGACTGGTCTACTAACACCGGTACGTCATGTGAGCTCAACCTTATATAAAAAGATTAGCGAAAAATATTTATTTGACGCACATAGAATTAATTTAAAGTGATCATAATACCGCGATTTGACCCGTGAATAATGAATTCAATAAAATAAAAGACATTTCTTTGACAATATTAATTAGGAATGTTTTTCCCCACTAACAAAACTGGCTTTAAAGCAAAAAAAAAAAAAAAAAAAAAAAAATTACTATGAATGGCTTTTGATAAAATAATTTTTTATCCTTCAATAACATTTTAATTTATGTAAAGTTTTGATATAGACAATGATAATTAGGTAGTAATAATAATAATAATAATAATAATAGTAATGATTGTAGATAATCAATGCCATTAAATTAGGAAAAAAATTAACCCTAGTGAATCATTTTTGCTGCAATATTAGAATGTCATGTCAGCATGATACTTAGAGGATTATATATATATATATGATATGATATGATATGATGATATGATATGATATGACTAGTGAACAAATCAATACTGGAGATCTTTGTCTCACATTTGCATAAAATAAAAAGAGAAAAATGATATGCATCGGATGTATTACGATCATGCCCTTCTAGTTTTTAAGTTTATATGTATTTTTTTCGAGTATTTATATAAGTTCTATAATAATTTTTTTATGGCAAAATTTAAAATTAATTGAATTTATAAGTATAGTTTTCTAGCAATGTTTTTTTTTGTTTAATGTTTAAATGAACTAGCTCAAAAACTATACTAAATACCCATAATTTTTTAAATAAAACTCAAAAAAATTATTACTCCGTATAACACTTACAACCTGATTATGATGTATAATCTATTTTGGTTAAAAAAAAGCTCACTTAACCTTTTAGAGTTTGCTAGTAATTTTGTGGTTAAGGCCTAAGTATATGCTTATGTGTTTCAAGCAAGCACTTAAGACTTGTAATAATTCTTGTAGAAAACCGTTTTACACAAGTGTTATTGTAAAATCATTTGATCTTTTACCCAAACAACTCACTAAAATAACTTCTGCTAACCATCATTTTTCTATGACAAGGACATCAAGGTCTTTATACAGAGTAATATAGTTTTACAATGATTTATCGTAAAATGTAAAATGTAAAATATTATTCCACTTTTACTTTTGATTCATTTGTAATTCTTCTGATTGTATTTTTTTTCAAAATGCATAACCAATTTCACTTTTTGTAATTAATATATTGAATTTCTCATTAGATCTTGGACAAGGGGCTAAATTTCACTTACTGTACAACTTATTGGACCTCCGACATTAACTTAAAACAATAAGGAGCTCGCTCAATTATCGCTTTACCGTTTTTACATCGTATCAAGTGACCAACTGATTCAAGCAGTACCAGGCCGAGCTTGGCTAAGCAGACCTGACATCAACCCGGGTTAGACGGGTCAACACAGGCTTGACCAGGCTTTGGTGGATGTTGAGGATGGGACGGGTTGGATTTGCTCGACCTGGGCCCGGCCAAGCTCAAGTCACACAGGCCGGGATAAAAACGACCCAAGGGACGGGATGGATCCAGGTGGGCCGGATCGTCCCTGACGATTTGACCAGCCGTAATTGGTAGACACTAGAAACGTAGAAAGGCATGATGCAGAGCGTAGTATGACATCCGAAAGTCATGAGTCATGACCCTTTCTCCAAGTTACAAAACTACTTAAACCAACGGCCATACACAGAATCAATTCAACCTCAAAAGTCAAAACCCATCATATACCCTATTTCTCCGCTATTCATTCCTTTACACTTCCCTCTCGTAATTAACGATTTCTCCCTTTTCTTAATTTCTCCCCAGTTTCATGTTTCTCAATTAACCAGTTTCTCACAATTTAATTATTTGTTTGATTATTTATTTGCAGGTTTAACAAAAAAACTAGAGAAAAAAAGATGGGTAGTACAGATTTATCATGGAAGTTAGCAGATCATCCAAAACTCGCAAAAGATAAAATAATTGCAATGATTGTGCTAGATGGTTGGGGTGAAGCTAATGCTAATCAGTACAATTGTATTCATGTTGCTGATACACCTACCATGGATTCCCTTAAACATGTCTGTCTCTGTTTTATTCTCTTTCTCTTTTCTATTTATTTCCTTTATTTTGTTTGATTATAAATTATAAATGTTTTTTTTTCATGTGGGTGTTGTTGATTACTCGTTTTTCGATATTTTTAGTTACACAATTTTTGATATGTTTACTAGTTTTCACAATTCTTGTTTAAGACCATCTTAACCTAAATACGGCCCTCACACCCGACTAAAATAGAGGTGGAAATAAGAAAAGGTTGACTGTACTAGTTTAGCTTATGGTTAGTTGCCCATATTTTTCGCTTCCTAATGACAAATCCTGGTTATGTGAGCATTGTAGATGAGTAGTGTTTTGATTTTTTTAGTTAAAGTTTCGATTTTTTTACTAGTTGACCCTATTGTATTATTAGTTCCTCGATATTTTTTCGCCCCTTAACGACAAATTCTGGTTATGTCCTACACTATAGTTGATTATAGTATAATGTAGATGCTGAGTTTGGAGTATGTAAAGGGATTGAGATGCTGTAAAGGGATTTTTTGGAAGTAATCATGTAATAAAAGTAAGTTAATGAAGATTTTGCTGTGAATTATGTAGGGTGCTCCAGATAAATGGAGGTTGATTAGGGCTCATGGAAAAGCTGTGGGGCTCCCAACTGAGGACGACATGGGAAACAGTGAAGTTGGCCACAATGCTCTTGGTGCCGGCCGAATCTTTGCTCAAGGGTAAATCTCTTTCTTCCTGAATATCTTTTGTTTATAGTTATTGATGTTGATGCCGCGCCTGCCGGTACTTGGTTATTCCATGTGTTTAATGAGACTGGCTGATGGTTAAATGTGATTGATATTATACCCTTAACCCTTCATGTGATCCTTGATTTGTGCAGTATGTCTCTAATAGTTGAAATCAAAGTGGTTTATCTTGAGGATTGAATGGGTGTATGAGTGTATCCAATTTATCTAAACATTCTTAGTGAAATGCAACTTGTTTTTAGGGTGTAAGAAGCATTATCCTTGAAGCGAGCATTTTAGCTTCTGTTGTTGGTTGTTTGCTTGTTATTCAGAGCATTACAGATTTTGTTTCTTGCTCTAGTAGTCCCAGTGACGGGGACTAGGGAGGAGCGGAAATTGTGAGATGGTGTCGTTGTAATCTGACTTAATTTTGCCTCATCCCTTTCTCAGAGCGAAGTTGGTGGATCTTGCCCTTGCCTCGGGAAAAATCTATGATGGTGAAGGTTTTAATTATATAAAGGAGTGTTTTGAGACTAACACTTTGCATCTTATTGGGCTCTTGAGTGACGGTGGTGTCCATTCCCGTCTTGATCAGTTACAGGTATTCCTCTTGCACACTTTTCTGAACTGCTTGTTTTCGTTAAAACATTTCAATTGGTTCTACAACTTTCAGCATTTCATTTTCTTTGACTCATCATTTGGTTTGTTTTGCAGTTGTTGTTGAAAGGAACTGCGGAGCGCGGTGCCAAGAGAATCCGAGTCCATATTCTTACCGATGGCCGTGATGTTTTGGATGGCTCAAGTGTTGGGTTTGTGGAAACTCTTGAGAAGGATCTTTCAGAGCTACGTTCTAAGGGTATTGATGCACAGATTGCGTCTGGTGGTGGTCGCATGTACGTCACAATGGATCGCTATGAGGTTGGTATTTCTATTTCTGTGATAAACCTTTTTTTCTTCCCAGGAAAGATATGTTGTCGAATATTTTTTCTCTCTTTTGACATACGCATATGATCTCACATTGTTAATGCACGTGTCGGCCTGACTTTCATGTTGTCATAGGAATTGGAACCAGGATTCTGTTTTGATAAGTTCTTCCAACATTTAGTAGTTTGGATTAACCCTTATCCTTGTTCCTGAGATTTCCTCACCTGGTTTTACTTGTTCCATACTTCATATTTTATGAATTTTTGTTGACTTGCATTTTGGTTCAATGAGGGTTTGGTTAAGTTGTGCTCAGTATTTGATTGGGAATATGGTGGATGTTCTGTTTGCTTACTTTGATTTATAAATTGAAACTTTGCATGTGTTTTGAGATCTTGCATGAGCATTTGACGACCAAGTAATATTTCACCAGTTACCCTGCATTTGGCTGAATATTCAGAAGCAACTTTTTTTGTCGGCGAGTCTAGAAGACTAGAACTACCATTAACGTGTATTGGCGGTTGTTATGGCTATTTTTTTTCCAACTATATGCTTTCCTGTTTACTTTACAAACGATCCTATGCTATGTGGTTCACAGTTGCTTACAACACTATCTCGTACTTGCCTGAGAATAGGCGTGCAGATTTGATAATGAATAAATTTCTTGTTTCCACTATCTGATGTCCATCTTGATTTATGTTTCTAATGCCGGTGAAAAATATTAGATTGAACTCATACATACTTTTCAAAAAATTCTCATGCATTTGTTCTCTTCACTTTGCAGAATGATTGGGAAGTTGTGAAACGAGGCTGGGATGCTCAGGTACTTGGTGAAGCCCCATACAAGTTCAAGAGTGCAGTTGAGGCTGTCAAGACATTGAGAGCAGAACCAAAGGCTAATGATCAATACTTGCCCCCTTTTGTCATTGTTGATGACAATGACAAGGCTGTTGGTCCAATAGTTGATGGTGATGCTGTTGTAACAATTAACTTCCGTGCTGATCGTATGACTATGATTGCAAAGGCCCTTGAATATGAGAATTTTGATAAGTTTGACAGAGTTCGCGTTCCTAAAATCCGTTACGCCGGTATGCTTCAATATGATGGTGAATTGAAGCTTCCGAGCTACTATCTTGTTTCTCCTCCAGAAATCGATAGAACTTCTGGGGAATATCTAACTTACAACGGTGTGCGCACTTTTGCCTGCAGGTATGTGTAAATTATTTATAATCAAACTTTTTTTGTCAGATTTGTGAAATCATTGAGTTGATAATCTGTAACTCCGTAATGGGTGATCGTTTTCGTTGTTGTGGTTTCAATTTCCTTACTATAAATGGCATATTTTTCTTATATTGCAGTGAAACAGTCAAGTTTGGTCATGTTACCTTCTTCTGGAATGGAAATCGCTCCGGATACTTCAACTCAGAAATGGAGGAGTATGTGGAAATTCCTAGTGATAGTGGCATTACTTTCAATGTTAAACCTAAAATGAAGGCTGTGGAGATTGCTGAAAAGGCCAGGGATGCTATTCTGAGCCGCAAATTCCAACAGGTGATTGTTGAATTCCTTGTCTATAGTTTTCAAAAATCACATTTTCCGACAAAAGTTTTATTAACCAGTGACTGTCACAATTGTTCAGGTTCGTGTCAACCTACCTAATGGTGACATGGTGGGCCATACCGGTGATATAGAAGCCACAGTTGTGGCTTGCAAAGCTGCTGATGAGGCTGTAAAGGTATGACACTATGACCATTTGCACCACTTTATGTTATGAAAACGCTGCAAGAGTACTCTTTAAATGGCATTATAGTCTTATATTCTTTTCCCTTTCCTGCGCTGTCATTGAAGATAGATCGTCCCCTTATGCCTTGTTTTCTGTGATTCCGAGTTGATGCTTTGGTAGTCTGTCTTCTAAAATACTCGCTAGTGCAGTATTGCATTGTGAGTGACAATTAGCCGTTGTAGGATGTTTCTTATGTTAGCTATAATGCCTATAAATCTTGCTATTCCTAACTATTTTCTACTGTTGTGATAATAAATCTGTAAGTATCATTATGGCTGCAGTTGAATGATGCAATTCTGACGCAATTATCATTATGGGTCAGTTTGTGTTTTCGTACATAAGGGTAACTGGTAAGGTTGTGTTCATCCGATCTTTCTCTACCCAACCTTGGGCGGGAGGCCTTGAGAAATTGGGTGATGTTGTAATGTTTAATGAATCTGAAGCATTGTTTCCTAGACGGAGTTGAGAGCATCCAATAGTCCAGCATGAGTTTATACCTCGTGTTTTTTAGTGAGATTTCTTTTAGTAAACTGGAAGTAATGAATTAAGCCAACATTGTTTGATGATGGGAATCAACCTTGTTTTATAGACTTCTTTCATATCTTTGTGGCACGCATTCAATCAAGGGTTACTGCTGTACTTAGAATTCTTGCTTTCTTCCTAAAAAAACAGAAAGATTAAACAAATTGCTGGCTTCTTCGCATGACTTATGAATTCATGATATGTGCTTTATAAATTACATCCATACCGTTATTTCTGTTTCATCGAATCTATTTGTCAAATGCAGATCATCCTCGATGCAATTGAGCAAGTTGGTGGGATATATGTTGTGACTGCTGATCATGGAAATGCCGAAGACATGGTAAAGAGGGACAAGAAAGGGCAGCCACAGCTTGACAAAGCTGGAAACATTCAGATTCTTACGTCTCACACACTAGAACCTGTAAGTAGTATATTTTTTGTACAGTCTGTTGTCCTGATGGTTGATATATCGTACTCCGTATATGCTAGAGACTGACAGTGACAGAGAAGAGTGATGGCAGGTGGCCCTCCCGAACAGTTCAGTTGAAAGTCTAGAAAACTTTTGTGTGGCTCACTATCTGCTTCTATATTCTCAGATCGTAGTCGCTCAATTCAATACTGACGCAGTTTCATTATGCTTCATTGGAAAGAACCTCTTGCGTTTTAACATAATTGTGCGTACACCAAACCCACTTTTACCTTACTCTTACCATAAATTAAAGTCTTGGATATACCAAGTGATGTTATCATTGTCGTGCTTATAGCATGTGAATATATTGGTGCCCTTGTGAAATATTTGGGATTCTTTGGCCGTTTCCATTCCCATTGGATTCACAAATCCATTGGAATAAGGCAAAAAGATGTACTAACCTAGTCAAACTTTTTTTTTTTTTGCGAAGTAGCCCTTAGTCACTAGAGGTAATTCCTTGCACAATTTTTATCATAGGTCACGCGAAAACACCCCTAGTTAAAGCTACGTACATCCGACTCACTAGAGCTCATTGCCTCTTCTTTTCACTGTCTCTTTCTTAGTTATATTCCTAGGTCGTTTAATGTGATAGCTCATAG
Organism: Silene uniflora; assembly: GCA_018983105.1. NCBI lineage: Eukaryota > Viridiplantae > Streptophyta > Magnoliopsida > Caryophyllales > Caryophyllaceae > Silene > Silene uniflora. Next base: position 14,032 of record JAGPOY010000714.1, on the reverse strand, counting down.
CCTTGCCTTTAAGGCTATGAATAGTTAGGACATCTAAATAAAAAATAAAAAAATAAAAAAATAAATTATTAGGACTGCTCTTGAGGTACTTGTGTGAGGTGGTTGTTTGGCCGTTCGCTGTTTCCTTTTCTTGATGGATATCCATTGTAAATACATTCGTATAGTAATACCGATGTATGATGATACTCTAAGCTTATTGTTATTTGTGTTTGTATTACGTAGTATGCACTTTTAAGGCATGATAAGAAATATTGCCCCATTTCAACCACTTTCAATGCATTATTGATTATTGCTGTTATTAGTTACGGAGTACATGTATGGAAAAGCTCATTTGTCGTATCGTTGGTTGGCAGGTGCCTATCGCAATTGGAGGACCTGGACTTGCTCAGGGAGTAAGATTCCGCAAGGATGTTCCCACAGGTGGTCTGGCTAATGTAGCTGCCACAGTGATGAATCTACATGGATTCGAAGCTCCTAGTGATTACGAGCCAACCCTTATCGAGGTTGTGGACAACTAGATGAGCTACTACTATTTGGTAGACACAGATCTAGATTTAATTTTTGACTGGGATTGTGCCATATTGATATGGGATGCCTCTTTCTTAACAGAGGTTAATAACGTCATTTTGTTTGCAACTTACAATTTTAATTAGATGAGGAATTGCGGATGAGATATTCTTGTGAGTTGTGACTTCTGTTTCCATAAAGTTAAGTGTGTTCAGATTACCTCAGGCTCAATTAATAATTAAGAAAAAGTGATTTGCCTGTTCAAAACAAGCCTTATTTTTTGGGGGAAAAAATGTGGACTTGAGGATAAAAATTCACTTTGCCCAAAACTTGGATTTTTTTTGGAAATTACAATGACACTCAAGTTGTAATCAACTAAATAAATGGAGAATTGACTCTTTACAAAGTCGAAAATACAATGACACTCTTAAGTCGTAATCAACTAAATAAATCGAGAATTGACTCTTTACAAAGTTGAAAATTGCAATTAGGGATGGTAGAAATAAAACTGATACTTTGTGTGATGATATCGACAATTCATAGTTGTTACACCATACCCCCCATAAGTATGATACTTTGTTCTGATTTCTGAGTACAATACTCCTTTTCACTTGCCTCATAGAGTTGGCCAATGAGCCCGTCGGTACATTTCACATTTTTGGGTAATGTTGTTTCTGATCAATTTGGTGGTCGTAAGGTTATTTGGACAAAAATAAGGTTTTGGAGAATTATTTATTCATAAATTACATTTGAGAATAAATTTTTTATTTAAAAGTAGATAATACTAAAGTGTGATTTCGTATCAGTCATTCTAGATCATTTTGAGTTATTTATAGTTGTGTCATTATCAAGTTGGGTGGTTTTAGGCCACGTCAGTTACTGGTTAACAAAGCTCCGGTCAATTCAATATGGATTTCGGGTCTCTATTGGGTTTACAAATTCAAGTCTAAGTTTAAATCGTAACCTTTTCTGGTCGAAAGATTGGGTTGATTCTGTCTAGTCTACTCGATAACATTTACAGAGTACTACGGAGTACAGTGTAAATTAGAGAGACATTGTATGAATTCTTTCTTTTTCATAAAACAAAGGCCAACCTGTCGACAATCCGCTCTTTTTTCCTCCTTTAAAACAAACCCCAACACAACGGTCATTACTCACACTTCTCCTCACTCTTATTGCGCCCACATTTCAATTTTCAAACTCAAACTCAAACTCAATTTCCCCCAAATTCTAGGGTTCCACTTCCATTTCCACTCCAATCCTCCAACCTCAAGCAACAATGGAGAAATACGAGAAACTCGAGAAAGTCGGCGAAGGAACCTACGGCAAAGTATACAAAGCAAAGGAAAAAGGAACCGGTCAATTAGTAGCACTGAAGAAAACAAGGCTAGAAATGGATGAAGAAGGTGTTCCGCCTACCGCGCTTCGCGAAGTTTCTCTACTCCAAATGTTATCGCAATCGCTTTACGTTGTTCGCCTTCTCTGTGTTGAACATGTTGATAAGAATGGTAAACCTGTTCTTTACCTTGTTTTTGAGTATCTCGATACTGATCTTAAGAAATTCATTGATTCTCATCGGAAAGGACCTAATCCGAGACCGCTTCCGCCTTCGCAAGTTCAGAGTTTTTTGTTTCAGTTGTTGAAAGGTGTTTCGCATTGTCATAGCCATGGCGTGCTTCATAGGTAGTTCTTCTGATCTTATTTGTTATTATTATTAATTTTTTTTGCTCGAAATTTAATGTTTTTATGTGATGAATCAATTTATTGTTGAAAGAGCTGCTGTTTTTATGTGATGAATCAATCGATTGATCATTGATGTAATTCATCTGTTTGAGTGATGGTGAATTTGTGTGGTGAATTAATTGCGAGTTCATGTAATCACTGTATAGATAGTGTTCTTTGTAAATCGATTGATCGCTGATGTAATTATCCGTCTGATAAAGGTGTACTGGTACTTCATTTGCTCGAAATGATGGTACAATATATTGTGTTATGGATGTCCATAATACCTCCGTCTTAACCACTAGACTAAGATATCTTCGGAATCAATTGGTAGTTGATGTTAGTTCTACCTTATTTGTGAATCGATCAATTGCTAAATAAGCCTTTTTCAGGATCTACTGCCAGTCTTGTTTGCTCAAGGGAATTTGTGGATTGAACAATTGCTAAATTTTCATAATGTTTTGATTTCAGAATGTGTGCTAACGATTAGTATGATGAGAATATGAGATGCTATTTTCAAGTGTTTAGATCAGCGATATGCGTAGAATTAGAATGTTGTGAAATGAGGGTCTGTTGTTTGACTGTGTTTTGGTTTTCTTATTTTTACATTGTATCTATGAGGTTTATTGTAGATTACTTATTCCTGTTATGTACAGAAGAATAGTGGTAGTATTTTCAAGTAGAGGTTCGGCGTACTTGTTGAATGTCCAATTTGATTAGTTTAGTATCATACTGTTTGTGCAGAGACCTGAAGCCACAGAATCTGTTGGTAGACAAAGAGAAAGGTATTTTAAAGATTGCTGATCTCGGTCTTGGAAGGTCGTTCACTGTCCCTCTCAAGAGCTATACACACGAGGTCTTCTATCTTGCCCTTTTTCCATTTTTATGTCCTTGTATGAACATCTCCACGTGTCTGAAGGATTAGAGTTTATGTATATCAGGAATGTATTGAAGATGTGTAGTTCAATGAGTTTTCTTGTCTGTACTCCGTGTTTTAGTATGTGAAAAATACATGATGGAAGATTAAAGAATCATGGTTATACGCTTATACCCCAAATACTAGTGACTTATGGTAACCGCAAAATGAAACCTTACGACGTATGAAAAGATGAACCAACTAGTGCATGATATGATATGTAACTAGCATCACTGTCTTTTTTACGGTTTTAGCTTTGGTTATTTGTGTTCCGCGGTTCATCAACTATTTATGCTGATCTATTTGCAAACTAATGCAGATTGTGACACTCTGGTATAGAGCACCAGAGGTTCTGCTGGGTTCTACTCATTACTCTACTGGTGTTGATATTTGGTCTGTTGGATGCATTTTTGGTAATTCTTCCATCCTCTTACTTCAGTTTCTACCACGCTTCATTGTTCCTACCTGTACTTCTAGGTTGGACTTAATAATGACTTTTAGATAGGTTTAACGAGTACCCACATGACTCAAGATATCACCTAAAGTAGTTGGTGCACCATGTTTTTATGTGTTATTAGAGCCGTAACTGTTGCAGTTTTACCAGACTATTTCTTCTGAGTGTCTTAGGAAGTCCTCCGTAGTTGATTTGCTATTACCTAAATGATTTTATAGAGGCTGTTTCTTCCCAGTTCCCATACTGATCTATTTACTTCTCCATCTTGTCTGTGTGATCATATACTTTAGCTTGTAAACTGTAGTCTTATCATATACCGTTTTTTCCATCAACAGCTGAAATGGCAAGAAGACAAGCCTTGTTTCCTGGCGACTCAGAATTTCAACAACTTCTGCACATCTTTAGGTATTAGCGCTGATCTTTTCTGCAAATATGCTCGTTCTAATTGGATAAGTAACAAAAGAATAACAAGGATATTCTGAAGCTTTTGAAACACTTGTCATGTCAAGCCCTGTATTCTTTTTTGGTTGTATGAGTCTATAGCTTTCTCTGACAAATAGGGAAATGACTATTTGTTAAACACTCAGAACTGACTGATGATAAATTACAAATCCTGTTCAGCCTTCAGGGCTGAGGACTCTGAAAACTTGGATGTATTCTTCAGCTGATGACATGATTATATCACGTTGTGTGCCTCTGATTATGAACTATGTGTTTATTTACCATCGTAGGTTGTTGGGAACACCAACAGAGGAGCAATGGCCGGGAGTGACTGCTCTACGTGATTGGCATGTGTATCCACGCTGGGAAGCTCAGAACCTAGCTCGTGCAGTTCCAACATTGGGTCCTGATGGTGTTGATCTCTTATCTGTAAGCATACCAACCATCTGCTACTTGTTCTATTTTGTGATTCTACTAGTGTTGAGCATGCTCATACATTTTGTTGAGCAACAAAACTCACATATTGCCAGGAAACTCACATAACGCCTTGAATTACTGATTACTTGATTAGTCATTCAGTCCTTAATACAGAGTATGTTTTTTGTGTTATTATATTTTTTGATGATGATAGCCTTATAGGCCCATAGCTTTTCTCTTGTGCATATTTTAAAATAGGGCTTTGTTGAAAAAAATAATTGGTCGGTCTTGTTATTTCACTGTTGCTTGGTTTGAACTTTACATGTGACCGATCACAAGTTTCCTTTAGATAGTGTTCCATGGTACGACACTTCAACCTAAGTTTTATTCGTGCTTTAAAATGTGGATGTGAGGATTCAGCTTTGTGGTAAAGACGAGAAGTAGTGCTTACCTGTTTATATATAGGTTTGCTTTTGTTATGAAACATTTGCTGTTACTGTGATTACACTCTCTTCTTGCTTCCTAGACTATTGAGAGGCTGTCTTGATCTTATTAGTATACTCATGTTTTAAGTTGGATGGGGCGATGGCACGATGCACTGCCTTAATGGCGGGAGAAAATGAACATCTTGAATATCTGAATATCTTTTGACCTTTTGTAGTTTTGTGACATCTTTATAACTTTCATCATGAAAATTCTCCTTGTTTTAAATTCAGTCATGCAAAATTTTCACTTATCATCTCAGTTAATTTCTTTCAAAACTGCAGAAAATGCTCAAATACGACCCTGCTGAGAGGATCTCGGCTAAGGCAGCACTGGACCATCCGTTCTTCGATAGCCTCGACAAGTCCCAATTCTAAGGATGGCTGTAAACAATTCGCGACTCCAATGTCGCCTTCCTATATAATGTACGGATCACTGTGAGTGACATAGGTCATCTTCTTGGTGATCTAAGTAAACAAAATGCTTGATCTTACTTGCTTTGTAATACTTCATGTCTTTATCGGAACCAATTTGGTACCGCATAATCAAACATTTACCTTCCTTGAAAAAGGATAACGTCTTATATAGAGCTGTGTATGTTCTGTGTCCTATTTTTACAAAGGCCCAAATCGGGTCAAAAAATACAAAAATGTTACATTATTACGTGTCATTTCTTGATCTAATTCCCTTGTATTTTGTTTGCAAAAAACATTTTATCTCATTCATAGACGAAAAAAAATCGACATTTTTACATTGCTTATATTCTGGTATCTATCTGAATTTCGTCAAATTTCATATGAATTCATAAAGATTTACAAGGCAATTGAAGAAGCTTTTTGGTCCGGCATAAGATTATGATTGTGATTAGCGATATCATTTTAAAATTAAGCGATCAATGAGAGGATAATGGACGGGGTGGATGAATTAATCGAGAGGCTTTTAGAGGGAAAAAAAGGGAGAGGGAACAAAAAGATACAATTGTATGAATCTGAAATACGTCAGCTTTGTGTCGCTGCGAAAGATGTCGTTCTCCGTCAGCCAATGCTCCTAGAATTGCAGGCTCCTATCACCATCTGTGGTATTTTTGTTTTCTCTATTTTTCATTCTACATTTTTATTCCGATGTTAGTTATTATCGTAATTTGATTCTTGTTAGGATTAAAGTTGGGGGTTTAATTGATAACCGGTTTTGTAAAAATTGGTGATGGTAACTCGTTTTCCTTTGTTCAAAATCTTTTTGCATTAATAGATTAACTATGAAATGCCTCGTCCAAAGGATTTGCTATTTTTTTTTAAATATCGGATATTAGGGTTACAAGGCCAGTTTATCCGTGTGCAACTCGAGGTGGGTCTGTAACCTCATCGCACACGAGATTTTTAAGACATGGGGTAATGTTGTTAGTAAATTAGATTAGCTAAAGAAAAAAAAATTGCAACGGAAAAGCGAACCTCTTGAATATGAATTCAGTAGGTCTCCAATTTTTCATGTCCATATGGCCATACGGGTTAGTTATTAATATAAAACCGCCTTATAGAGTTATAGATAACTTTCTGATCGTCATATCAGAATGGTTCTGAACTTGAAAAACTATCTAATATGCAGGAGACATACATGGTCAGTACCCAGACCTACTACGCCTATTCGAGACAGGCGGTTTCCCTCCATCAACCAACTACCTCTTCTTAGGCGACTACGTTGACCGTGGCCGTCAAAGTATTGAGTCAATCTCCCTTCTTCTAGCCTACAAACTGAAATACCCGACCCAAATTTTCCTACTCCGAGGCAACCACGAATGCGCCTCCATCAACAGGATTTATGGGTTCTACGACGAATGCAAGCGTCGTTTTAGCGTCCGCCTTTGGAAAATGTTCACTGACTGCTTCAACTGTCTACCAGCTGCTGCAATAATCGACGAGAAAATAATATGTATGCATGGCGGGTTATCACCCGAACTAAGTGATTTGGCCCAAATTAAGGAGATTGAAAGGCCTACTTGTGTACCGGACCAAGGCCTGTTATGTGACCTTTTATGGGCCGACCCAGATAAAGAAATCCGAGGATGGGGCGAGAGTGATCGCGGGGTCTCATTCACATTTGGGTCAGATCGAGTCATGGAGTTTTTAAAGAGGCATGATTTGGACCTTATTTGTAGGGCTCATCAGGTGGTCGAGGATGGGTACGAGTTTTTCGCGGATAGGAGATTAGTTACGCTATTTTCGGCGCCTAATTACTGTGGGGAATTTGATAATGCAGGGGCATTGATGAATGTTGATGAAACTTTGCTTTGTTCTTTTCAGATTATTAAGCCATGGAGTGGAAGGATACATCATACTGAATGATACTCCGTATAATTTTTTGGGGTAGAGGGAGTCATAACGGCGATTTTATTGCTGACGGGTTCTAACACAGGTCATGAGTACTATCTCTTTTAATTTTCTCAACTAAACTAATTGGTCCTGCGCGCTGAATGATATAGTACTACAGTCTTGATGTATACGAAGTATTATTTTGTCATGTTATTGTGTATATAGGTTGTCTTGTTTATGAAGTTTGGTGAAAAATTTGGATCATGGAAGTCATTTTAAGTTACAAGGAATGATTTGTACAGTTTCTTAGTACAGTTATGTTAAACTTTGTATTCCAATTTCGTTTGCTAATTTTGATTAGTAATTAGCTGTTGGTGTTGGTGATTTGTACGTGATCACCGGTCATTTAAGTGTAGTCGGGTTTTCAACCGAAATCGGTATAGACTCGGTATGAATATAATATGGGTTCAGAGGTGTGGAGTACACACCCGTATAATTAAGTTGTCGAGTTTATGGTTTATTTGGATGGTATAATGAAATAAAGTTGGCAAAAGGCCTAATTAGCCAAGTACATTGGTTTGTACGGTTAATCTACCAACAGTTTTCATCCAAAGGGTTTGTATCTTATATATACATATAAATACAATGAAGGTGATGAAAAAATAAAATAATGAAAATCAGATTTTGGCATTCAAAGTAAAATCAATAAAACCCCATTAAGTAATCTCTTTATCTTTGCCTAGGCGAAGAGGGCCTCAACCGTCTTATCCTACAAGGGATTTCGTGTAACCCAAGGCATGAAATAGGGTCGAAATACTCTTAAGGAAAGCGTGCTCTTCGTGATTCGGTTGATATCCAAGTGTATACGATCATTATCACTGTTACCCTATACAAATTTTCCAACAGTTGGTGCCGCGTTTACAGGTATAACCTTTACTTGTACTAATTTCATAGGTAGAAAATGGATTAAAATGTAGAGATAAATTAAACAAGTCATTTGAGTCGTGTTGTTACTGTTGGAGTCATTTGAGCGCAATTTGGATCCTCTCCATTACCTTCTCTCCATTTCCTCTCCATTTCCTCTCCATTTCCTCTCTAATACAACCTTATTTTAATATATTTTCTCTCACCATCTATTAAACCATTATTTTTTATGAAACGATTACAAGCGTTGGATCATCATAATATTTGATCCGAACCGTTGATAAGAAATGGACCTCCATTTCTTTTGAGAAAATGGAGAGAATTCGGACCGATTTGAGCGCAATGTTGTTGTGTCATTTGATTCCTTTAAAATTATGCCCCCTATTAGTTTTCTCGAATTTGCGCGATTTTTAATATATGACTACTGATTTCTAACCAAAAAAAATGTAAGCTTGAAAATGCATACTAGAAACTAAACTACGAGACAAGAATGTGGCTCACCCACTCATAGATATAATGTGCACTAGAGAATTGATCTTAAATTAAGATTATTAATTAATGACACACTCTTATTTATAATCATGAAATGAGCTATCATCGTACCCTCAAATAAGACAATAATATGATTAGAAATACAAATAATTTTCGAACAATATTGTTTTTGTTTTTCTTTTATAACGTTTTCCTTAATTAGCTGTCTCAGTCATTTCTTTACGTTTTTGTTTTTAGGAGGTAAAAGTTGAACAATATTTCCCATATGCAAGTTGCTTTCTTACCTTTTGTATCTCAAAACATGACCTCTAGGGCTATCCTTGATTTTTATGTTGCAAAAAAAAAAAGGAAAAGTTTTTTGTTCTAAAGTTTCCCATATTTTGGAGCAATAGGGAAACTTAGCTTAAGAAAATATACAACTCCCATCCATAATTTCAGCTAGTTTTGCTTGTAACGGTCACAAGCTTGTAACATTTCACAACCTCTTCCACTTGCCCCTCTCACTTGCCTTTTTGTATCTCGTCACAAGCTTATCCGTCACAAATGAGAATTTGTGCCATAACTTAATGCACAAATTCTCATTTGTGACATACACTTTTCGTCACAAGCTTTTGTGACATCTCTGCAAGTACAAGAGGAATTATGAGAGGTCACAAGCTTGTGACGGTCATAAACGAGACTTGCTGAAGTTAATGAAAACCTTAATTTTAACTTTTGCCAACTAATAATACCCTTTCACAATATTCTAGTGTCTCATGCATACATGCACTTTCCTACTCTTCCTTTTACAACAACACACAAAAGTGGTTGAAGAAACAAACTACAGTTGAACCAAAATGCCTAAAAACTGCTGCTCCCAACAACTTACAACTATACACAGAAGAGAACCCAAAACAATAACTCAAACTCACACATACTTCATTCCCTTGCTTTTCCCACCTATACTATTTTCTGTTAAAACCTCCAATTAATGAAAAAACCGTCATAACCACTAAGCTAAGACTTTTCGATATATTTATTCTCTAACTTTATTACGAACCGTCAAAGTTCATATACCATAACCACTTACTTGATGGACATAAAAATGGACATCGAAGAAAAACACCGTCGTCACCGCCGCCGCATTATAACACTCGTCTCCGCCGTAATTTTCATAATTCTCCTCCTCTCAATCCTCGGCGCAACTGTATTCCGTGCTCGAAACCCCGTAATCACAGTAAACGGTGCCGTGCTACGTAACCTCGACGTAGGTTTCGACGCGCTTCACCTCAACGTCAACCTCAACGTCTCAATTGCGGCCGACATATCCGTCTTCAACCCGAACAAAGTCGGGTTAAAGTACACGGACAGTTCAGCCTTCCTGGAGTACCGCGGGCAGGTCGTCGGGCAGGCGCCTATACCCGCGGGTAGGATTTCGGCCGGGCAGGTAATGCCGTTGTACCTAACTTTGACCGTAATGGCTGACCGGTTAATATCGAATTCGCAGGAAGTAATTAGCGACGTGGTTTCGGGTACGCTTCCGCTTACGACACGGACGAAGATATCAGGGAAGGTGAATGTGATTGTGTTTAAAATTGGTGTAGTTTCTTATGCTGTTTGTGATATGAGTATTTCTATTGCTTCTAAAACTATTTTGAATAATGATTGTAAATACGACACTCGTATATTTTAATTGGGTAAATTGATTATTTTTAGCATATTCAAGACTTTTAGAATATTTGAATTATATAAATCACAAAGTACGTTGTATTAATTTTCGTGTTATTGAGTATAGACTAATCATATTAGCTTTGAATCAAAGGAAATCCCCAACTTCATATAACTGAAAGCTTAACGCGTTTTATCTAAACAAGTTTTGGATGAGACAGTCTCACAATAATTCGCTGAATGTTTGTGGTTTTGGTGTGGAGGGATACTAGAGATTACTCAGATTAGGATTTAGATTAGTGCATTTCACTTAAATCGTCTTGGTCCAAAAATTTCGACTTTGTTCTTGATAAAGGCGTATAAATTTCTAACGAAAAGTTGAACCAAAATGTTTTACTAGGAGGGCTGAACCACATAAGGCATATAGCACGTCAACCATTCTCTTTTAGGGGGTCAGAGACTCGAAATCTAGAAGATAAACCCTTGGGAATTACACTTTTACTTGTATCATTTGACAATGACTAGGATGAGAAAACAAATATTGAATCAAAATTTCTAAAGATAGCTAAGAAATCTTGCAGAATTGGAACTGATCAAGTAATCATTAGTTTACAAATGCTCTTGGTTTGACTAATCATTAGTTTACAAATGTGGGATATGCTGCTTTGATTCAACTAAATGTTTTTATTCCCCTGATTTTTACCTAATTCAAGTGTCTAATATCCTCATCCATGTCCAAGTATCAAGGGTCAAACACAGATACATAATAAAAAAAACGATGGCAGAATTAAATGAACGTGTTAATATAGAGAAACCCATCTTACAAGGCGACCAGACGTGCCTTATTTGTTCGCTACTGTTTAATTTCTTGATGTTGTTATCATATTCTTTAATCTAGTTGATCGTCTTGCATCACTTGTAAAAATGAAAACTTTCGGCGTTAGTTAGTCGCGTAACACATGACAAGTACTGCAACTAAACATGAATCTTGATTGAGTACATTTTGCTTTTGTTTTTTGTGCATTTGTTCCAGTTGGAATCTGATTTTCTGTTTGGTTTTCAGTGCTTTTTAGACGCATTTCTTAGATGCGTGAAGTGTAAAAAAAGTTCACCTCATTAACTCGAGAACAAAATGGTGTAGCATGCTTCTGACTGATGGCATTTTGGTATATAGAATCACCAAACACCAGAAATCGGGTGTAAAACTGTAAACTATTCCTGTTGGTTCACTATCATTTCAGCATATTTGTACTGAATCCGAAAAGGTCATTAAAATCTCGAGCTTCTTAGTTCAAGCCTTCCAGGGTTTCGGCTGTAGTACAAGAGGCAATGTCTTACTGCATACGACAGCTTTTTTTCGGGTTTGGAGGGGGGAGCTCATGGTGTGTCCGATTAAGGCCTACCATTCAAAAAGTGACCGTCTCCTCTAGAATTCCCTCTCTGTGTCCATTATAGGTGGTGTCCAACTGGTCTAGTTCAACTGAACGGGAGCGAATCTAGCCCAACTTCAAATAAAAAAGTTTGAATCCTTGACACAACACACTAAATAGGGCCGAAATCAGGTCTGCCAGAGTGCCAGGACGGTTCGCCTCATTCGTGAGCAACCTGAAATAAACAAACTCTTGCCCACCGAAAACAAGAATTCTTAACACAAGACTCTAGCATCCCTTGCAAAAGCAGTTTATCGCCGTAATTCTTGTTATGTGTTGCACATTATGACTGATTTCTAATTAATTAGATAAGCATTAATGACTGATAAAATTGTGCTACACTGAGGTGTTGTCTGGTCATGAATAACATGTGTGATGCATCATCCATCACAGTTCACAGTATTTCCATGGATACAGATTATTTTCCATGGACGGGACCACAAGGGTACAATTTATTTATAGGTTTCTCGTCCAAGAAAATGACATCAAACGGGTTTCAAACCAGCATTACTTCTGCATTTATCACTATGAATCATCTCGTATCAGATCGTCTCAACCAAATCTCTTGATGTTTTCTATGTTACTTTGACGCTTTACTTTCATTGTATGCAATGTGTCCTATAGTCCGACATGATACTCCAACACTTCATTTTAGTCCAAAAACATTAACCTGTTTCGCAAAAGAGACATTTCGTCTTGTCTAACGACTCTTGCAGCTGAGTTATTACAGATCCTAGAATACCGTCTCCTGCAAGTTTTTATGGATCCTGACCGCGGTTGTGAAAATATCTTACCAGTACGTTCATTTAGGCAGGTGGGGTCAGAACATTAAGAAAGGAGAATCCCTTTGATTTATAATGTGGTTGAATAGATGATCACTAGAAAGAAGCATTAAAGGAAACCTTACCTCCAACTTTTAAGGACCGTTGCGAAAAGGCAGCAGTTTGATACATCTCCTTGTATATATTTATATCAGCACACGGTTTGCTGGTTCAAAAGTCAGTTTTTTTGCTGCATTTATTGTAATTTCGCCTTTTGCCGTAGTATAATAACCTGCAAGAACTATCAAAGCAACAAATTATAACAACTCTAGTGAAGAAACTAAGTTACAAAGGATGACTGAGAGCGATCAAGAAAATGGGCTTCGTGTAAATAGCACTACGGCTTTAAACCCGGCTCCAGATTGCTCGAAAAAGAAGCGCTGGCGCAAGGTTTGTTTGGGCTGTTGTATGGTGAAATTACTGGTAATAACTCCAATTCTGATAATCTTATCACTGACAGTCTTCAAGGTCAAGGCTCCAAAAATCGAGCTCGTATCAAGCTCAGTGGAAGGCATAGCCCAGAACTTTTCCTTTCCAACTTTGAAAGTACACCTAAACATCACTCTTAACCTAACCCTTATGGTCCACAACCCAAACCATGTGAGCTTCAAGGCAGGCCAAGGAGATGCCTCGGTGCTCTATAAGAGCAATCAGGTTGCAGATGTTCTGATCGAACCCGGGTTGATTCCTTCTAAGGGTTCAGCCACTTTGATTTGCCTGTTAACCCTAGAGACTGATCAGTTTACTGCCTCCGGGTTCATGCCCCTGACAAAAGACATTATGGCCGGAGAACTTCCGTTGGGGTTCAAAACCCGGATCCCAGGAAGAGCGAAAATTCTGGTGTTTTGGAAACATGTGGTTACGACCTCTGATTGTCAGATCGTGATTGGACTTCATGATATGAAGGTCATAAGTCAGGATTGTAAGCAACATACCAAACTCTGAAATCCCTTTTTGTTATCAGATTTACTGATGTTTCCAAGGGGTGTCAAACTTTTCTCATTTTCTCTCTTGTACATAGATTTAGTTTTCGGAATATCCATATATCCTTGTATGAGCTATACTTTTTCTATTAAAATTCTTAGTATGAATTGTTCATGATTCTTTAACAGTCTTTTCTTATGTACTGATTTCTACGTAAATAAAAACTGAATAAAAACGTCGTTACTGGCGGAGCCTGGCTTTTTTACTATAATCTTGCATTTTAAGTTGAAACAGAAACAAAGTGAATAATTTTAGAGATGATCAGATAGCCTTGACTCGACCTGAAATTTCCCGGGTTGGCAGCCTGCAGCGCAAAATCCATGCGCGGATTAGGCGGGCTGGGTTCGGCCGGTCGGTACAGGTACTTTAAAAGAGATACTCCCCATTTAAGTATCAGGAAGGCTGCAAAACATTTATCAGTATTCTTGCAGAAAATGTAAAAAAGACAAGAAAGTTATGAATTATTAAAAGGTGACAGTACCAATTTT
>JAGPOY010000713.1:11625-48702 GCA_018983105.1 Silene uniflora | reverse complement strand
GCGGATTTGGGGGAGACGCGATGCGTGACGCCCAGGCAGACGTGCCCTCAGCCAAAGGCTTCGGGCGCAACTTGCGTTCAAAAACTCGATGGTTCACGGGATTCTGCAATTCACACCAAGTATCGCATTTCGCTACGTTCTTCATCGATGCGAGAGCCGAGATATCCGTTGCCGAGAGTCGTTTATTGTTAAGACATGGCACCGCTCCCACGCCCGGCTAACCGGGCAAAGGGAGAGCACGCACATTAAGTTTGTATTCCTTGCGCGTACTTACTCCACACTATCATCCACCATAAAAATGAAATCATTGTATCCCCTTATTCTACTTTCATGGCTAATTTTGTCCCCTTGCATATGTTACCTTACTCTCGGTCATAACAGTAGTAATCACATCCAATGTATTGACAGTGAGAGGGATGTCCTCCTCCATTTCAAACATGGCATCACAACCGATAATTGTGGGCTGCTCACTTCGTGGGAACCCCATACAGACTGTTGCCGATGGCGTGGGGTCCTCTGTAGTAACTTGACCAGTCATGTCATCAAGCTCAGTTTAGGTTCTGATGCCGGTCTATGCCTCGAAGGTAAAGTGAGTCCTACCTTAGGTAAGTTAAAGCATTTGAAACATCTGAACCTAAACCATAACAAGTTCCATGGAGAAATACCTCATCAATTAGGTAATCTTTCTAAGTTAATAACTTTGGATCTATATATGGCTTATGGTGATGTTCTTGTGCATAGTTTATCGTGGATTTCTCGTCTAACTTTGTTGAGATATCTTGATTTGACGGGTGCGAATCTCAGTGAAGTCACAAATTGGATTACAATTGTTAACAATTTACATTCATTACGTGTTCTTTCTATGACGGCTTGTGAGCTTTCTACAATAATAATTCCGTCATCATTTTCATACGTAAATTCATCAGCCACTCTCCATACAATAAACCTTTCTGAAAATCGTCTCAATGACAGTTCAATATTCCAGTGGTTGTTCAAGTTGCCTAGAATCAGTACCCAACTTTTACATCTTGATCTTTCCTGGAATGCAATACAAGTTCCTATCCCAAGCGAATTTCAGAATTTTCACTCCCTTTCGTATCTCTCCCTTTCTGGAAATGCGCTTCAGGGGAGTATTTTCAAAATAATAAGCAAGTTATGCAGCTTGGAACAACTCTACTTGAAGAAAAATAACTTCACTGATGAGCTAAGTAATGTCATCCATTCTTTAGTTAAGTGTAATAACAAAGCACTGTTAGCACTGGATTTGAGATCTAATCGTTTTTGGGGTGGAATTCCTGATAATATCGGCTCATTATCCTCTTTAAAGGAATTATACCTTGGCGGTAACAGGCTTAATGGTGAGATTAGTCTAGGTATACGACAACTTACCATGCTCGAGAGTTTGGATGTTTCTTCCAACTTTTTGAATGGTACTCTTACTCATACTCACTTGTTAGAACTTTCAAGATTACGTGAACTATACTTGTCAAACAACCCAGGATTGGTAATTAACATTGAGGAGGACTGGATTCCGCCATTTAAGCTTGATGTAATCCAACTGCGATCTTGCAGGTTAGGCCCACGATTTCCAAAGTGGCTTCAGTTGCAAACAAATTTCTCATACTTCGATGTTTCAAAAACAGGCATTTCCGACAGCATTCCTGTTTCCTTCTGGAACTCATTGTCGTCACCCAATCTTGTATACTTGAATATGTCTTATAATCAGTTTTACGGAATGCTCCCAAAACTGCCAGATATATCAAATGCTTTCGCAATAGACTTGAGTTCAAATCTCTTTGAAGGTGTTGTCCCATCAGCCTTTGCAAACACAAACAATTTATACCTTAATGATAATAGGTTTTCTAACTGTTCTTATATCTTATGTTCTAAAACCGAAAGTATTTTAGTAACACTTGATCTGTCAAATAACTTATTTTCTGGGGAGCTTCCAGATTGTTGGGTGAATTTTAGCCAACTGACAAGCCTACACTTAGAAAATAATAGATTTTCTGGAAGAATACCGAAATCCATTGGTACCTTGTTGAATCTTCAGTTCTTACACCTCTATAACAACAGCTTTTCCGGATTTTTACCAGAGACATTTGAGAATTTGGAATCCTTGTTGATCTTAAATCTAGGATACAATTTATTAAGTGGGTACATACCTCCATGGATTGGTTATGCTTCTCAAAGTCTAGCCGTTCTTATCCTTCGTAAAAACCATTTTATTGGAGAGATACCTGAAAGTATCTGCCTACTCAACAACCTCCAAATATTAGACCTTGCAATTAATCGCATCTCAGATGTTATCCCAAATTGCATAGGTAATTTTACGGCGATGGAGGGGATTACAGCTACAAGGTTGTATTCTGTTCATGATGGATTGAGTATCGGTGTTTACGGAGAAATAATTGCATATGAACATGAAGCAGAAACTGTGATCGTTTCATGGAAAGGATGGGAGCAGAGATTCAAACATACACTTAGGTTTGTTAAATCTATTGATCTTTCAAGTAATGAGTTGAGTGGTCAAATTCCAGATGGAATATCAATTCTTAATGGATTAGAAGCCGTGGACTTGTCAAAAAACAAACTCAGTGGTAAAATTCCATTGGAAATCGGAAACCTGACCGCTTTAGAGCTTCTCGATTTGTCGGACAATCATTTTACTGGAGAAATTCCTTTAAGCCTAGCGAAAGTGGCTGCTCTCGGAATCTTAAATGTCTCGAACAATAACTTGTCTGGGGAAATTCCAGTTAGCACCATGGTTTTAAATCTCGGTATCGGTCGTAGTCGCGGTATCGGTATAATCGGTCCTTAATCGGTCGTCACGGACAGATCGCGGAGAATCTCGGTGATTTCTTGGGAGATATCTCGTATCGGCAGGGTGAAAATCCGATACAACTCGGCCGATACGATACAACTCGGCCGAGATTTTGAACCCTGGTTAGCACTCAGTTGCAGAGCTTTAATGCGTCGTCATATGCAGGAAACCCGAGACTTTGTGGCGCGCCACTCCCAAGTTGTACGAAAAATCAAAAGCCCTCCAATGTACCCAACGACGATAATACAAGTGTTAAAGGCAAGGATGAGGACTTCAATTTTTTCCTAGGACTTTACATAAGTGTGGCGCTTGGATTTGTCGTTGGGTTTTGGGGAGTTTTTGGTACTTTAGTTATCAAGACATCCTGGAGACATGCTTATTTCCGATTCCTGGAAAACATTAAAGACAGGCTGTTGTAAAGCTTTTACGGAAGTGATAGGGCGACTAGGACGACAAAATCAATCAATACGACCATTGCTACCCATACACCTACGACACAGCACAGCCAGAAGAGTTGTCTATGAAAGTGATCGATCGGCTTAAGTATTAATCGTGCATTAGAAGTGGATTTGAATAGTACAAATCGACGTCATTAGCCGTATCATTTATGGAATATGTTATTATATGTAAATAATGTAATGTTTGATATTTATGAAATATGTCCACGGAACCCACATATATATGTTCGCCAACTACTTCACTTCCTCTCTTTTTAATTATAAAAACAATCAAATCGTAATCCTTTTAATTTTCTTGTAACGAAGCACTGGATAATCCTCGAGTATACAAAATAGCATGCAAATCACGTATACTAGGTAAACCATACGAGAGTGACATACTCAAAATCCCAAAATTTCAACTTTTTCCTATTCAGACTTGCAATAACCTTAAATCTAACTTTGAGTAAATCTCTTATAAAACCGTTTTACCGTAAAATATTGTAAAACCATGTATAAAAGAAAATATTTTGATGTTTTTCCACCCAAACATGGTAAATAATAAAGAAAGAATAAACATGTTTTTTCACCCAAACTATTTTGAATGTTTTTTTTTTTTTCGAAAATTTTATATAAATACAATTGATTTTCTAAAACCTCCATAATAAGATAAAAATGTGTATAAATACTGCAGCTACTTGATAACTCACAAAATGGAATCATTCTATCCCTTATACATGTCACCCTACCCTTGTTCTTTACCCTATTAATACCATGCAGTGTATTGACAGTGTGAGGGATGCTCTCCTCCAATTCAAACATGGAATCGACATCGTTGATGGTGGACTACATACTCGCATCTGGGAGGCCTCACATCGACTGCTGCCAATGGCGTGGGGTGCTTTGTAGTAAACCAAACCGGCCATGTCATTAGGCTTAGTTTATCAGGTGTAAAGTTAAATCATTTGAGTGACATGGATCTTGATGACAATTGTTAGCAATTTACCTTCATTGCGTATTCTTGACTTTTTTTGACGGAAAAGTCAGTTTGGTGTTATTAGACAAAAAATAGAAAACTTAGATGATGTTGGTTAAAAAGAAAAACATTAGGTACTATTTTTACAGAAAGTGTAAATCTTATTTCATGATTATTGATTGATATGTAAACGTTATAATTTGGTTCTGCTATGTAGCATGTATAATTTTATGAACATTATAGCAAATTTACATTTTGGAACATCTTAAAATCTTCGATTTTCTGATACTCACCATAACGCGAGTCGAAAAAACGAACATATATAATTGAGATTACTCCGTATAAAAGAAATCTCAATTATTGATTGATCTGGTTACGGCCATTATCATAGAAAGGAAATAAATCAACACTAATTTCATAACCAACTATAATAAACAGGCCTAGGTTCACCATCTATTCTTTCTGCTGTTTGAGACTGTGAGGTCACCGAGGTCGGCTCTGTGCCCTCCCGACCATCATTGCTGCATACTTTGATCTTTTTTCTTAGCTTTCTACTATTTTTGTTTTTCTTCGTCTTTTTTAATTACCTTAATTAATTATTCATACTAATACGGCTAATAATTAGTAAATCAATCAGGTATTTGATCCTTGCTTCTTCTTTTTTTACTATTTTTCCTCTTCTTCGTCATCTTTATTAACTTAATTAATTATTCATATACTAATACTAATTGTTGAATCAATCAGATATAATATAATTAGGGTGTTGAATTTTGAAGTTTTATTTAAAATCTAAACATTGATTGCGCAATTAGGGTATTTGAAATTAGGAAGACATGACGACCAATTCATTCGACGACGATGACAACATTTCTTCTGTGAGTTCTATTGATCGTTTAGAGTATCATTCCAAGGAAGAAGTGACAGAAATCCCCCAAAAGAAAAAAATAAAAGTGTGGTTAGAAACCAAGCGTGCTTTAACTGGATTACTTGACACAACTGGTGCCTCTATTTTGGAAGTCCATTGCCGCAAACTTAAGCTAAGCAAGCCGGGACTTTTTTCCCGCCTCACCGACTTGCTGTGGCAGTGTACATGGAAGAAACGCCTCTCTTACTTTACTCACCCTGGTGGAGATGACTGTGACGGTGGGATTGGTGCAATTGAGAATAGTCCCGGACTTATTAGCCACAAAGACGAGCAACATTACGCTACTAAATCTCGCATAGCCATCGAGCAGTACAATAGCAATATCGACAATGAACAATTGTCAAAGCTTGAGTTTTGTTCCTTTATTAGGGTTGCCTTCTCATTTGGATGCGAGTTATACATAACCTTTACCGCTTGGCAGAATGGCCAATTGGGTACATACCAAGCTGTAGTTGATGATGATTGGCTTGGAGACGGGGACGTCTATCTTGTTTTACTTAGGCATCTTGACGCTGATAAAATCATAGCAATTATGTCTCTCTCTGGTAATAACTACTTAAATAATTTCTTTCTCTCTATCTAATAAGAGCAAGTCTTCTATAAAACGGTTTTACAATATAACATTCCCACTCATCTACTTTACTTGCCACATTCTTAAAGGGGCTGAAGAAGAGTGGGAGAAAATGTTTGGCAAAGACTGGAAACTTCGTGGTAAGTATCATGGACTTTTTTGTTGCAATTGTTGGTGATTTAAGTGTAAATTGCTATCACTTATGCTTCACTCTTTTGTTGCAATCTTTTGGCGTACATAGCCTATTGAGTTTCCTGAAGGGTCTGAACTCGGAAGAAGAATTGGAAAGGGTGCTTGAAGGATGAGTGAAGAATGAAGATATCCTGATATGGAGTCCTCTATCGCGATGTCCTACTGTCTTATGAATACTGTCGTCTGTACTGCTCTGCTTGGAGTATGGACGTTTTAATTTTAATATAAGTCTAAAACTTAATCGCTGTTTGAGAAAAGTCACCATGAAGATCCTTAATGCTGGATTACAGGTACGTCATTTCCGTCCTACTTAATTGCTTTTAAAATGGAATAAAACGATGGTCGAAGTAAGTGCACTTCTGTGCACTAGACCTTTCCTTACATGGGTTTCGTGGTCGAGTTGGACCATCAATGGACTTGTTTCGAACCACTCATAGTGGTGGTGGGCTAGTGAACCAATCGATAACGAACTTTACTCTGTTTATTGGGGATTTGCAGTCGAAAGTTATGCTTGTATTGATTATTTGGATTGTAGTCTTGAGCGCAGTGGACTTCAATTTTAGTCAACTAACAAGCCTACACTTGGAAAATAACGAATTTTCGGGACGTATTCCGAACTCCATTGGTACCTTGCTCTATTTAAGTACCTTGACCATAGGAAATCTTAATAAAATACATACAGGTGATTTTCTTAATCTAAACATCTTATCATAGATGTTTTAGTTTTCGTCAAATTAATTACACAAAAATTTACAAATAAACTGAATAGTGTTTTCAAGATAATAAAAGTGGACTAATTTATAAGCTAAGCCTGAATAGTATTTACAAATTTACATACTACGGTAGTATTCTGATTTTCTCCAAGAGCAATTTTTATCAAGTACTTATAATCAACTTACGTTAAGTACTTGAAATTTGTGGAATGCACCCAAAAAAAAATGAAGAAATTTCGACACACATATTGTTTCCTTCGCAGTGACGTTTACGGAACCTTACTAAGCTTCCAGCAAAGTTCTTAGAGAAAATAATTACTCCCTCTATTTCACTTTTATTGTCCTCTTTTTTGTCCAAATTTCTTTTTTTTTTTTACAACAATAAACTGCGATAAATAAAGAGCATCTCACAAAACAAACATAGGAGCAGTCACGTCGACTACCAGACAACCAGTTACAAGAGTAGCTAAGCGAAGTAGAAATACAACATTTTTTCAAAGGGGGGTGATATTGGTCTTCGAAATGGAACAAGGGATATCCCTTTCTCTTAGCCCTTTTAGTAACCGCGTCATTCCAAGTGTACCTGCACAGGACAGATGAAAACCCTATAGAAATCGAAGATCGTTTTCTTAAGTTAACAGTAGCTTGAACCACTCGGCTGCGTTTTTCCAAATTTCATTGGAGATATATATATACCTTGCTTGATACCTCAAAACTAGCTATTATAACATCCACCATAAAAATGAAACCATTGTATCAACTTGTCCACTATCCTCTTGTTCATGTCTCCCTACCCTCGGTCGTAACCGTAGTAGTAACATGGCCTCACAAACGATACTTGCGGGATGCTTACTTCTTGGGGGAGCCACACAAACTGCTGTGAATGGACGGGGTCGTGTGTAGTAACTTGACTGGTCATGTCATCAGTCTTCGTCTACCAGGTGATACTGATTCCGGTTATCCATGTCTAGAAGGTAAAATGAGTCCTTCCCTTGGTGAGTTAAAACATTTGGAACATCTAAACCTAAGCTATAATAATTTTTACGGCGAAATACCTCATCAGTTGGGCAATCTGTCTAAGTTAACAACTTTGGATTTAGATAATAACGCTTATGATGATGTTCACATACAAAGTTTGTCGTGGATTTCTCGTCTAACTTTGTTGAGATATCTTGATTTGAGTAGGGCTAGGCTCAGTGAAGTCACGAATTGGATTACAATTGTTAACAATTTACATTCATTACGTGTTCTTTCTATGAATTATTGTGAACTTTCTGAAACTCCACCAATAATTTCATATGTTAATTCCTCAGCCACTCTCCATACAATATAATAAGCCTTTCAGGAAATCATTTCAAATACGGTTCAATATTTCCATGGCTGTTCAACTTGACTAGAATTAATACCCAACTTGTACATCTTGATCTCTCCTATAATGCATTTCAAGTTCCTATCCCAGCCGAATTTGAGAATTTTCACTCCCTTTCGTATCTCTCCCTTTCTGGAAATGGGTTTCAAGGGAGAGTTTCCAAAATCATTAGTAAATTATGCAACTTGGAAAAACTCTACTTGGGTAATAATAACTTCACAGATGAGTTAAGTAATGTTATTCATTCTTTAGTTAACTGTAATAACAAGGCACTATTGGTACTTGTGAAGTATAGTAATAGTGTATGAAAGTCAATGTATTGACTAAGAGTTAGTTAGAGTACATGTAACTAACTATATAAGAAGGTCATATTGTAACAGATTTACTCATTCAATTAATATACAAATCTCTCTCTATAACAAACTTTCTCTCACTATAACTAATTCTGTTACACCTTACTTCATCATCTATGATCTTCTTCATCACCATTAATGGAGGATTACAGTTCTTCACATGGTATCAATCGCTTTAGGTTCATGATTCTGGGTTAATTCTTCAAGATGAACGCTTCCGCATCATAATTTCTCGTTTAATTCTCCATTTTTGGTGTGAATTCTCAATTTTTTGGTGTGTTTTTCTACTTTCTGCTACTTCAATTGTTTACAGTTGCTGTTTCTTGCGTAATTTCTTCATATATCTTCTTCAAATTCTCGTTTTTCAATCTGCAACTATGCCTGATGATAATAGTAGTTCTTCTATTCCTGATGCTTTAGAGATATTTGATGATCCTCTGTATATCTCCACTTCTGATCAACCTACTCTGAAATTAGTTGATAAGAAGTTTAATGGAACTCATTTTCTGCAATGGAAAAGAGAAGTATACCAGTCTCTTGTTGCTAAAAATAAAGAAGGATTCATTGATGGATCTTTTAAGGTTCTTGATAAGAAGGATAAAAAGTATAATCGTTGGATTCGTAGTGATTTGTTAGTTAAAAGATGGATTTCAAACTCCATTGAATCTCGGATTGCTGAAACTCTTCAGTATGCTTCAAGTTCTAAAGAATTGTGGGATGAGCTTTTAGAGCGCTATGGCCAAACTAATGGATTGGAAATTTATGAGTTAAAGAAGGATTTAGGTCAAATTACTCAGCATAATTCTACATTGATTGAATATTACAGTAAGCTTAAGCATGCTTGGGAAGATATTGAGGCCTTAGATCCTATTCCTTACTGTACTTGTGGAGCTATGGATGCTTGCACTTGTCAGATGCTTAAAAGAGTTTTAGATAGGGAGACAAATTCTAAGCTGATTCAGTTTTTAATGGGACTAAACAATGCTTTTGAGGCAGTTAGGACCACTGTTCTGTCAATGGAGCCATTACCTGCACTTTCTAAGGCTTTAGGATTGTTGCAGAAGATAGAAAGGCAGAGACAGATCTCAGAAACGGCAGCAATTCATCCAGAGTCTAGTGCTTATGTGTCTGCTAGATCATCTGACTTGCAGCAACCAGATTGGAAAAGACAGAAAGTTGATAATGCTGCT
This sequence comes from Silene uniflora, assembly GCA_018983105.1. NCBI lineage: Eukaryota > Viridiplantae > Streptophyta > Magnoliopsida > Caryophyllales > Caryophyllaceae > Silene > Silene uniflora. The sequence continues at coordinate 39,152 of JAGPOY010000713.1, read as the reverse complement.
GCTACTAAGACACAGCTCACGCCAAAGTTTTGTACACACTGTCAGAAAGGAGGTCACAATCTTGATGAATGTTTTCATTTCAAGACTTGTGATTCATGTGGCAAGAAAGGCCATGTGAGTGCTACCTGTTATCATAGAATAAGAGCTATGAACAACAGTTATGGAAGAGGCAGAGGCAGAAATAATAATAGTGGAAACAAATCCAATGTTTACCACAGGAAGGCCAACAATGTTGGATCTGTACCCATGGCTGACAATCCTCTTGAGTCTGCAGGTTTTGAACATGGACAACCAGCTGCTGTGTCACAGCCTCATAATCAAGCTCAGGGGATGGATCAATCTGTGATGGATGGAATAGTTCAGAATGTTATGCAGCAAGTGATGAAGGCTTATTCTGGCAATAATCAGTCTCAGTCTGCAGCTTCATCTTCTGTGAACTTTGCAGGTACTGGCTTGTATTCACAAGCATTTACTGTTGCTCAAACTTATGGTCAGATGTCATGGATTGTTGACACAGGAGCATCTGATCATATGACCTCTAATGAAGGTCTTATGCATAATATTAGACTCTTACAGAAGCCAGTAATGATAGGTTTACCAGATGGGACCATAAAGTTAGTACATAAGGTTGGGGATGTGACATTGACTCCACATATACTTCTTAAGAATGTTCTGGTTGTGCCAGATTTCAAACAAAATTTATTGTCTGTTAGCAGATTAATACAGTTTTCACCTATGACTGTATTATTTACTTCTCAGTCCTGTACATTCCAGGACCTTTTCAGTAAGGTGCCTCTGGGATTAGCTGAGAAGAAAGGTGGCTTGTACTGGTTTAATCCTTTTCTGAAGAATAAAGAGCAGCATGGTCAACTGCAGGCATCTGTTATGCAGAATGCAACAAACATTAGACAAATTCCTTTGGCAAATTCTAATGTTTGTAATAAAACTTGTAATGTAGACCTTTTACATTCCAGATTAGGGCATAACTCAATTGATAAATTGAAGCATGTAATGACATTTTCTCATAATACAAAGTTGAATTGTGAGACTTGTGCATTGGCCAAATTACATATTTTACCCTTTCAAAAAGTCAGTCTTATGCAAAAGGTCTTTTTGAATATGTGCATCTAGACTTATGGGGGCCATATAGAACACCCTCTATTTCAGGAGCTAAATATTTTTTAACCATTCTGGATGACCATTCAAGGGCTACTTGGGTATATTTGTTTCAAAACAAGTATCAAGTTCCAGAATTATTACAGACCTTTTTGCAGTATGTAGAGACCCAGTTTAATGCCAAGGTTAGGATGTTTAGAAGTGATCATGGGACATAATTTTTCCAAGACACATGTTCTAATCTGTTTAAGCAGAAAGGGATTGTTCATCAAATGAGTATTGTGGGAAGGCCACAACAAAATGGTCGTGTTGAAAGAAAACACAGACATCTCATAGAGACAGCAAGAGCATTGAGGATACATGCAGATCTACCTATGAAATTTTGGGGAGACAGTGTCCTCACAGCTACTTATCTCATTAATAAGATGCCAACACCTATCCTAGGTTGGAAAACACCTTTTGAAGTTCTGTATGGGAAGAAACCCATCTATGATGACTTGAGGGTCTTTGGGTGTTTGTGTTATGCACCAGTTTCAAGAACTCCTGCTGGAAGGGACAAGTTTGCTGCCAAAGGAAGGAAATGTCTTTTCATTGGGTATCCTGCTGGTCAGAAGGGCTATAAGCTGTATGATTTGGAGTCTCATGTTGTTTTTGCAGCAAGGGATGTTATCTTTCAGGAAGAAGTGTTCCCTTTCCAGCAGAACACCTTACAGAAAGACAGTGACACAGAACAAGACAATCTTGTAGATATCTTTCATAGAGATTTTAGTCTTGTGCCAAAATCATCTAAAGCACCATCTGGAACTAATATCATTCAGCAAAATGGTTCACACAGCACAAATACAAGACAAGAGCCTGATACTGCACCAGATAATAGTACAGGCATTCCAAATACTGCAGTTCATACTGATGATAATGTTCCTGTTTCATCTACTATTCCTGCTATTCCTGTACAGAGATCCATCAGAAGGGACATTCAACCTAACCCTTCCAGACAGTCTACAAGGCCTAGACAGTTGTCTTCTATATTGCAAGGCTTTCAATTGTCTGTTATACCAGGGCATAAAGACATTCCTTCTTCCAATGTTGTATGCACAACTATGTTTGAAGATCTAGTGGATTTTTCTGATGAATATATCAGATCACTGGCAAATGTGATTGCAGAGACTGAACCGGCTACATATCAACAGGCTAAGTCTGATGACAGGTGGTTAGAAGCATTGTCTAAAGAATTACAGGCTTTAGAAGCTAATGATACATGGGATCTAACTGACTTGCCTGCTGGTCAAAAACCCATTGGCTCAAGGTGGGTTTATAAGATCAAACATAGAGCAGATGGTACTATTGAAAGATTCAAAGCAAGATTGGTTGCCAAAGGATATACACAAGTAAAATACAAGGATTACACCCACACTTTTTCTCCTGTTGCCAAATTTGCAACTGTCAGAATATTATTAGCAGTTGCAGCATCTAAAGGTTGGCCTCTATTTCAGTTGGATATAAACAATGCCTTTTTGCATGGGTTTATTGATGAAGATGTTTATATGATCCCACCAGAGGGATATGATAAGGCCAAATCAGGGTAAGTTTGCAAGTTAAAAAGGTCCTTATATGGCTTAAAACAAGCATCCAGACAGTGGAATATTGAATTAACCAAATTTTTGCAAACTCAGAATTTCATTCAATCCAAACAAGATTATTCTTTGTTTACAAGGTATAATACCATTACAAAGAAATTTACTATAGCCTTAGTCTATGTTGATGATGTTCTTCTCACTGGAGATTCTGTTGAAGAGATTGAAATTCTCAAAAAGCAACTAGATGCAGCCTTTACAATCAAAGACCTAGGCTCTATGAGGTATTTCCTAGGTTTGGAAATACCAAGGAATGATACAGGATTACTTATTAATCAGAGAAAATTTACACTTGATATAATCAAAGACATGCAAATGGAGGATTGTTTGCCATTAGAATTTCCAATGCCAAGGGGTTTAAGGTTGTCTGTTGATACAGGAGAAGTACTTGATAATCCTGAGCAGTATAGAAGACTAGTGGGTAGACTGCTCTACTTAAACATGACTAGACCAGATATTTCCTTCTCAACTCAACATCTCAGTCAGTTTCTTCAGCAACCCAGAGTTCCACACATGAAAGCAGCCAAGCATGTTGTGAGATATCTGAAGAACACTGTCAATACAGGCCTGTTTTATCCTGCAGGAACAGCAGTGACAGTCCATGCTTATACTGACTCTGACTGGGGACAGTGTGCCTACTCTGGAAGATCACTCAGTGGTTATTGCATTTTCTTAGGTGATTCATTGGTTTCCTGGAAAACCAAAAAGCAAAAGACTGTTAGCAAAAGCTCTACAGAAGCTGAGTACAGATGCATGTCCTTTACCACTTCAGAGATGGTTTGGATAGATAATTTGCTTGCTGATCTGCAGATACAAGTGCCTAATCCTATTCCTTTATTTTGTGATAACACTGCTGCAGAGCATATAGCCCATAATCCAGTGTTTTATGAGAGAACAAAGCACTTGGAAATAGACTGTCATTATGTAAGGGATAAGCTACAGGAAGGTTTCTTGGATACAAGGCATGTCAGATCAGGGATGCAGTTAGCAGACCTCATGACTAAAGCATTGGGAGCACAGCAACATAACTTCCTCACATCCAAGCTTGGACTCCGACATAACAAGATGAGTCAAGCTTGAGGGGGGAGTGTGAAGTATAGTAATAGTGTATGAAAGTCAATGTATTGACTAAGAGTTAGTTAGAGTACATGTAACTAACTATATAAGAAGGTCATATTGTAACAGATTTACTCATTCAATTAATATACAAATCTCTCTCTATAACAAACTTTCTCTCACTATAACTAATTCTGTTACACCTTACTTCATCATCTATGATCTTCTTCATCACCATTAATGGAGGATTACAGTTCTTCACAGTACTAGATATGAGTTTTAATCGTTTTTGGGGTGGAATTCTCAATAATACGAATTTGCAACCGCTTTTTGCAGCGGTTTCAAAAAAGCGGTCTCAAAAACGCGCATTTCTTGTAGTGTTAGAATCACTGGACTTATCAAAAAACAAATTAAGTGGTAACATTCAATTTGAAATTGGAAACCTTACGGCTTTAGAGCTTCTTGATTTGTCAAACAACCGTCTTAGCGGATAAATTCCTATAAGCCTAGCCAGAGTGACTTATCTCGGAACTTTGGATGTCTCAAACAATAATTTGTTTGGGGAAATTCCAGTTAGCACTCAGTTGCAGAGCTTTGACGCTTCATCATATGCTGGAAACCCGGGTCTTTGTAGCACGCCACTCCCAAGTTGTTCGAAAGACAATAACAATAATACTAGTTTCAAAGGTGAGAATGAGGACTTCGTTTTTTTCCTTGGACTTTACATAAGTGTGGTGCTTGGATTTATCGTCGGGTTTTGGGGAGTTTTTGGTACTTTAGTTATGAAGACATCCTGGAGGCATGCTTATTTCCGATTCCTTGACAACATTAAAGACAAGCTACTGTAAAGCTCTTATGGAGATAAATCAAAGCATAGCAAGGGTACAATGGTGTCCCCAATCATCTGCTCTAGAAAAAGATGATATTCTGTATAAAAATATTACGAATTTCAAGTAAATTTGCATGTAATACCCTTCAGTTTCTCTTAATCTAAACTTTGTCAAATTAATTACACCATCTTAAAATGTTACAGAAACTAGTTTATTGCCCGTACGTTGCACGGATACTAAAATAATTAACTAAATGTATGATGTGTATGGTCATTTTAGCCTTTATTGTGTACATGAGACTGTAGAACAATTCTAAAGTTTCATAATTTGATTAACGATCATAATTGTTTCACATGTGATTTTATTAGCTAAATTAATTGACACTTGGATAACCCTTTTTTTTTTCCTTTATATGATAGTTTGAGAGATTTTTGTAAATCAAAACAAAAAGACAATCCATTTATTTTTTAATTCACTTAATATTTCATGCGTTACATACAATATGTACGTGTCTTTTCTCTTTTGATCTTTGTATCTAAATAAGATAAAGGGATATTCTACATGGTACCCCTCAACTTTTCAACTTTCTACGTGGTACCCCTACATTTTTTAAAACATACATGGTACCCCTAATTGTTGTCATTATCATTAAATTAATGTACCCCTAAACTTTATTTTCCATGAATTAAACTCAGTTTTAGGCGTTAAATGATTACTTGGACGCGTAACCAAGCTTGTCATTTATCATCACATGACATAAGGACTCTATTAGGCTCAATATCCATCTTTGGACGTGCTAATTTGGCATGGGATCAATAAATTTTCCGTCAAAATTTTTTAACCTCATATACATCAATAAATATTAGGATCGAGATGGATATTGAGCTTAATAGAAATCATGTGCCATGGGATAATAAATGAAAAGCTTGGTTACGCGTCTAAGTCAACGCCTAATACTCAGTTTAATTGACGGAAAATAAAGTTTAGGGGTATACTTAATGATAATGGCAACAATTAGGGGTACCATGTATATATGTTTTAAAAAATGTAGGGGTACCACTTAGAAAGTCGAAAAGTTGAGGGGTACCATGTAGAATATTCCTAAGATAAATGACTAATATAAATGCGGTACACTCTAATGCCTCTTCGATCCCTTTTTTGGACCTCTTTCCACCTCAACCATGTAATTGATGTCCTTTGTTATTGTCAATGGCTCTTGGAATGTTTCTGACAATGAGTTTAATTTGTGCTATTTCATTTATCATCAAAATATTCTTGTTACTCATTTTCTGACCCCGTTGTGACTATGATATTAGGTCTCGGTGCTCCTTTAAAAGTTTCTCCTTAAACCTCTCTCATCCTAAAGTGTGATCTTACCCTCACTGTTTGACATGGCAAAACTTACCCGATTCGAACAACTCGGACCAAATTGACTCGACTCTATTTAACCCAATCAGAATGTTTATTATCGCAAATTAAGCTATATCCTCAAATAACTTGAAAACAACTTACCCGGACATGACGCAAATCTGAAATGACCTAACCTGACTCGAATCATTGCAAACACGAACCAAAATTAACCTAACCCGAATCCGATCCCATTGTAGTAATGGGAAATTTAGATAGAAGGGAAGGGCAAGTGAAACACTTTTATATGTGTATAATCACAATCCAATTATACCTTATATCTACATATATTCTCAATTTTAAAATTAAGTTGTTTATTTTCGGTGGTGAACCTAGGAATTGAAGTAAGCAAGGGTAAAAAATTTCAACGGGGGCGAAAGGGTAATATTATAAAGTGACATCTAAAAATTTCGAAATTTCCAAACTTAGGATGAACATTTTGTGAAATTGCCTTCGATACTATCGTAGAAGATTGTTTTATCTATTACTACTCGACTACTCCCCACCTGAGATGAAAATGACATTAAATTYGTTTTAATCTTTTGATATTTGAAATATGTTCCTAGCAATTTTAATTTTGTTTTATAGCACGACTTACTTTTGTAAAGTTATATATACGAAGTTTAAATGAATTTTGTAATTTTAATATGACATTTTTATATTCATAAGTTTTTTTTTTCTAAATATGCACCTAAATACTCAGTGAAAATTACAATAAGATATTGAAATATTACTATTACATCATGAGCCCTTACTAACTTCTTACAAAAGTTATATGTCAAATATGTCGTTGTTAAGACCTTCCAACTCGACTTGTGACCCGTATAACTCCACTTTTATTTATTCTCTTCACCTAATTATACTATCGCATTTTTTTTGAAAATAAATTATCTCATTTTTTTTTAATTAATCCTAAACTGATTATTTCCTAATCTTAATAGGAAAATCATAAATAACTAATTTTAATTTTCTAATTCTAATAGAAAAAGTGTAATTAATTAATTATTTCCTAATCTTAATAGAAAAATCATAAATAATTAATTTTAGCTTTCAAATTCTAATAGAAAAACTGTAATTAATTAATTATCTTCTAATTATAATAGGAAAATTGTAAATAATTTAATAATTATATTAAGTGTTTTAAAAAAGTTGGAGACTACGACGTCGCTCGAAAAAAGCCTCAAATATATATTTACATTGATTGATTTACAAACTAGTTTAGTACCCGTGCAAATTGCACGGGAATATATAAATAATGTATAGATGATTTAAAATTTGATTGTTATAAAATTATATCAGTTTGAATGAAAAATATCTAATACAAACATTTTACTATAGATATTCACTAAAAAAAATGAATTACTCCCTTTGTTCTAGTCATTTGTCTACTTATTTTATTTTAGGGTGTATTATTTTTTGTTTATCTTTATATATTGAGATTTGAGAAGGTTTTAAATAGTAATTTGATCACCTAATTGTATTATAGTTCTCTTGCCAAACAAATAAACAAATAAACAAATGATCAGGATGGGGTATAACACAAATGCAAAAGATCACTTATGATCACTTGTATCTTATACTCCCTCTTGAATATTTTAAAATTGACCCATTTGATAAAAATACTCCCCACAATCTTGAAAAGAGGGGCAATTCCAAATAATCGGAGGTAGTACCATTTAATCTTTTACCCAACCACTCTTCACCGTATTAATTGTATGACCAGGTCGGTCTTAAAATGTCACGACAACTGACAAAACGGGTGAAACCAAACTGAAAAATAGCCAATTTTAAATCTCTTCATTAATCATTTTACATTTACCTCAATAATCATCTACGAAGTAACATATTGGAAGTAGATCGTAAGAGTTGTCTTATAAAAGACAATGGTACACCACCACTGAAAGTGACATCATTAGCCTTGTAAAACACAAATAAACATCAAACAAAAATTTGAAATTTCTACTCAAATATCCATCTTCTTCACAGCACATGTAGAACCAACCACGATGCTTATTTCACTGCATCCTTGTCTTGGCTTGAAATTTGGAAGAGGCAAATCTCCAACTACTCTGTTCAATCACATAACAAACAAAAATCATAAGGCTATTCTGTCTTGCAAGCCTTGTTGTCACTAATTGTCGATCTTTGACTACAGTTCACCAATGACGGGAGACAGTTTTAATGTTTCACCAGTGGTTAGATTATCGACTATAATAGAGAGCATACGACAATAATCAATGAAGACATGAGTTTATAAATGTGGATTTGTTTAGTGAATAAAAATTGCTCCGTTAAGGTGTTACATACATCAAAGCGTCGCATTGTAGACGGGCACTATCCGTTTACAGCTTTAAATGGATAGTGTCCGTCTAAAGTGAGAATTTATGTACATAAAGTTATAATCATTTGCTAATTTTGCTGAATACTTTCATACAATGGAGCAAATTAGATGACTACAATAGCTTTATTTGCAAATCTACATTGAAAAATTTAATTTATAAATGCATTATAATAAGTAGTACTCTCTCTGTCACAGTGTATAGTTTACATTTGCTTTATTTGGTGAGGGGGGATATAACTGTCCCAAGTGATGATACCTAGCAAAGATTGTTAATAAAAAGGAAAGGAATTAAGAGATACTCCCTACATCTATAGTCATATTGCATAAAATATTGCGATATTGCGAAATTATGACTAACAACTGTAAAAATGGATGGATTATTATCAAGAATTCAAGAAAGACCAATTGCACATAGAGAGTTTAAAAAAATTAGATCTCTAATTAGGTGGACTATTGCCTAGATTGTTAGCTGGATATTACTCCGTTCCATTTTCATCCCACTATGTCACTCCAATCCAACCTACTATACTAAATAACAAACGACTTGGCTACTCCATTTTCATCCCATTATGTCACTCCAATCCCATATCATTTGAAAAGTCGAAAATGTCATGTATTAAGTACTCCCTTTGATTTCTTATGTGCGTACATGGGTGGGAATTTTGGCATTGGACCTCTTCTTTGTTGCCTGATCCGCGGGTACGCAGTTAAGCAAGTTTTGATGTTGAGAAACAATGGTAGCAAAGTGATATAGTGTATGCTATACTCCGTAGTTAAATTGTGACTCAAATGCAAGAAAAGAAGGGACATGTGCAGTCCTATTTTGAACACAAATGTAACTTTTCATACCTTGCTTGTCTTTGCCAACAGCCTAAACAACTTCATTGAATCAATAGACACCTGTATAAAATAAATGAAAAATCGAGGGTGAAAAACCTTCATTGCCTCGAAAAGCGAGAACTGAGCGAAATTTATAGTAGGCAAATACACAAAAAGGTAAGATAAAGAGAAGACAGAGTGAAATTGATAATGCTCGATATTGATAATAATCAAAAACACATATTGACTGCTTGATTCGGTATTGATGATAAACAGAGACTAAAGCATTATCCTCATCGTCCTCTTTAAATAATCAAGTTCGAAATTGATAATAATCGAAAAAACAGTCAATATATCTTCATAAAAATCAATAAAAAAGTAATCAACAATGAACATGCAAGATGAAGAGAGAACTCGGCGAAATTGATGCGTTCGAAATTCAGTGAACCTTCATTAAATCAACCCATATGCCATATTCTAACCTGATTGAACTTGAAACACCATCGTCGTAAGATTCACGATGTTAGATTCATCCTTCCCCTTCCATGTTGTCTTCCATTGAAAAAATGTGAATAAATCGATAGGGAAAATTGCCTAATACGGAGTAGAAAATAACTAAGAATCAATTAAAGTAAAGTGTGAATAAATCAAAACCAAGTTTATGTAAATTACCTAAAATAATGACCTTCATTGGAAAAGTAGAGACTCCTTGGAATCTTATACCTGCAATCGAATTAAACATGGACATGAGAAAAAATGTGGGTTGAATGAATGTATTCATCAGAAAACTCGTTATACAATGGACATCGAAATAAAAGATTATTGATTAAAACAGGAAATTGACTTAAAAACAACGGAAATAATTCAATAGAAGAGGAATCATCTTACATGGGAAAATTTACCGTAAAATAGGAAAACATTGAAATAGTTGTGGTAGGAAATTATTCCCTGGAATAATGGGAATATACTTTTCATAGATGAGAGGAAGAATAAGGGTAGAGTGACGGCTAAATGGAAGATTATAGTAGTATTCATTATTCTAGGGTTTAGCATAGATTTTTTAGTTAGGCGGGAAACAAATTAATGAGAGGGTGCCACGTGTCTAGGTTAGTGTATAATGGTTCCTCTATTATAGTTTTATATAGATATAGATAAACTGAATAGTCTTTCGACATAAAGTAGACTAATTGATAAGCTAGAATGGTATAATGGTGTCCCCTGTTCTAGAACGAGTGGTGCTGTATATGTGAATGCATACTTTGCGCAACTAATTGCAGCAATGATGTCATCTGACAATATTTTCCGTCTAATAAATAATGTGATTATTATTGATGAAAAATGTTAAGAGTATGTTAGCTTTATATTACACGGTTCCGGTCCGTTTAACTGTTGGCATATTTATGGTTATTAACGAGCTCATAAACCTGAAATCCATCCAAATCAAGGATATTGAAAATAAAACTGTACAGTTTGCATTATCGAGTCATCATATGCATATATAGACTAATTTAAGCATTTGTGTCAAAGTATGCTTTGTGTCTAACAACAGGAATTCGAATCAAGAAATACACCGATTAGCAGCAGTGAGGTACTGAGGTACAACGACAAAAAGCAAGATGTATACGGTTTTCTGAATTTCTCATGATCCACTTTTGTTATTCTTTATACTTTCATCTACTCGAAAAGCAAGTCTTCGTATTTGAAGTTGATGTTTATGGAAAATCAATGCAAACCTTTGTTGCTTGCCTACCAAACATTTAAAGGGACAACAATTTAGCCGGGTAGCGAGGCTCAGGGTAGAAAGTTACTGATACGAATGCGGAAGCAATTTAAATAAATTTAGAAAAGTGTGTGGGGGAGCCCCGAACCGCGTATCTCAATGATATGATGGAACGACTGTTTGTGGATATTAGACTAGAAATCCGTCGAGACTTTGAGTGAATTAAATATTTGTGTCAAAGATCCGTCGAGATCTTGGTCCAATGGTTGTCTAAGTTAAAAGACCTATTTAACTTGAGAGTTGAGACGGTGAATTAAACTAAAGACCTATTTAACTTAACTTAAGACAGTGAATTAAACTAAAGACCTATTTAATTTAACTCGTAGATTTGAAATACTTCTCAACTCAAGATTGGTGATCAAACTAATCGGATTTTCTGAATTTTCTCGATGAAACTTGAATTTTTAAACTGCAAGAACGAAGAGGGCCCTATAGTTCTGTATTTAACTAGGAGTAGGAAACTAATAACTTAACTCGACACCTTATTCTTTTCAACTACGGAGTACTAAACTTGGAATGGCACACCTTGAGAACCAGTCTTACCTTATTCATTCACCACAAAATGAAACCATTTTATCACCTTGTTCCCATTCTACTTTCATGCATGGCTTGTACTCTCTTTGTACATGTCACCGTACTCTCGGTCGTAACCATACTAGTGATATCCAATGTATTGACAAGGAGAGGGATAATATTCGCTGTAGTAACTTAACCAGTCATGTCGTCAAGCTCAGTTTAGTAGGTGAATATTGTTATGATAATATTCTAACGTCCTTCGACGTACTTCTTAAGTTGTGGACTTTAATCACAAACGAACAAAGTCCCAGTACGTTTTTTCCTGCAGTAACAAGACTAATATGACCAGTACATTTTGCAACTTTGATATTTTAAAGTGAGTCTTGGAAATCCAATAACAACTCTAAGATTTGTCTATATACTTTCTATATTCTGGTTATTTGTGTATCTCATTTATTTATTTATCTTTTTAAATTGAATCTTTTTTTAAAGGTTAACTATATTCAATAAGTCTATCTGAAGACGATTACATTTTGTCACAAGTTGGAGACGGAGTAAAATGTGATCCATTTAAGACGAAAATGTTATCGTTTGTTTTAAAGTAATTAAAATTTGTCATTAAAATGGTTAGATTTTCATCTCAAATGGGTCACATTTGGCCCGTTTTCAGCTTGTGGCGAAAAGTTCTCGTCTTCAATGAGAATTGGTGAACTATATTTGGTCATACACATAGCATCCATTGTGTTTGTGAAACGAAAGGTAAATAAAGAATTGGGAAAGAGAGTAATTCTTTGGCTAGTTGGAAAAATCTCTTGCTATTGCAGGAAAAATAAAAATACTAGGACTCGGCGCCAGTGACTTTTCCCCTACTCGGACTAATTCTTTGGCTAATTGGAGGAAGAAAACAACTCACATTTAGATTTTAGCGTTTAGTCTTTTAGTGGCAAAAGAAGACTTGTCTAAGTCTTTGTCTAAAGACGCATTACGAGTCTTTCAACACATATATCGTTTCTTGTTGTGAATAATATAGAGAATATGGAGAGAATGTAGAGAGCAGAAAAGTGTATTGTTTTATTCATAGGGAGGGGTATATATAGTACAAGTACAAGAGTACATCGTAATATGGTAATAGAATATCCCTAAAGATACGTAAATATATGGACATCCATATAATATCTAAAGATATTTCATAACACTCCCCCTTGGATGTCCATCTTCGGAGAAAATGCCTCGTTAAAACCTCTACTAGAAAAAACTCAATGAGACAAAAAATCTTATAAAGGAAAAAGAGTACAATAATCTCCGTAATACGCACTAAGTGTTGCCTCGTTAAAAACCTTACCTGGAAAACCCGGTGGGACAAAACCATGGCTAAGGGAAAAAGAGTGCAACGCGTATTTACTCCCCCTCATTAAAACATCTTTGAGACGACGTAGCCCAAGTTGATTGATTAGCTTCTCAAATGTCTTGCTCGGGAGTGCCTTGATAAAAATGTCTCAATAGAATGTCGTAGATGAATCCTGCTTTAAGTTGAGGTTGCATTGTCTTCATGTAAAAATAGTTATGACATATTTCTTTGAAGTAAATCACATGATACATTTCGGACCAGTTTCGTGAATTGTCAATAATCTGCATCTGCAAAACCAACTAACTCTGTTTTGCTTAATAAAATAATATAAACCCATATTATACGTACCTCAAAAATATTGCGGTAAATGTTTAACTTTATTCCACTGCCTCTGAGTAGGACAAGAATTATATCCTGCTAAAAGATTAATAGGAAAAGATATAATAGGAAAAGATATATCGGGTAACCTTGTACTATTGTATCTAACTATTTCGCCATATATGTTTCTTTTTCGCACAAATACCCATTTTTAGGTCAAGGGCTTTACTCAACTAAGTGTTCGAATTAATTACTTGCCTAAAGTACACTTCCCGTTTAGGAATGATTTAAATTCTGCTTTAATAGCATCTTTCAATCTTTGGCCAATCAATTTTTATGTCTGCACTGATCAACAGACTTTGGTTCATGATCATCATTTTTCTTTCATGCCTGATATCAAGCACTACATTAAATTCAAAAACACAATTTATCGACGTCGATTTTATTTTCGGTTCCATATTTGTCTTGACATGACATGATTTATCGAGATCTCTTCATAATTATTATTTTCAGGTACCTGAATCTCTTCTAGATTAATATCATTAGTCATGTCTTCAAGCTTTTCATGGGGGGCTTTACAAAAGCTATCTTATCCTCAATATTGCCATCATAAACCCGTGCTCCCTTTTGTATTCGAAGATTTTTTATCTTTGGAACCAATTGGTCTACCACGCTCAATGCGTGTCTTACACCCATTTGCAAGTAGAAGTCTTTTAGGGACATTTTCTTAGCCGGAGCATTTACAGCTGGTATATGTGATTTTATCACGCCTTTTAGATCAGTGAAGGCATATAATTGAGATAATGATAATTCATTCCAACTTATCTCTTTTACCAGTTGTTTATTTTCTCCCCCTAATGTTGGGAAGATTGACTCATCAAGATGATTGTAAATAAATTTCTTCAATAGTAAATAACTTGTTGGCCTGATGCAAAATAATGCTACCTAATATAAAATTATATAAAATTGCATGCCCCCATGCTAAAATAGGCAATTTAGACCTTATATTCTCGCAAATCCAGGTTGCGAGTTGTCAACAAAGAAATATGTGACCATTTAGTGATGCATCAATTTAAAACCATAAAATATCTAAATGGTCTACTGCGGATATATACCTTGTATCCTTTCCACAAATGTAAGATAGTACCAAATTGTAGGAAGGATGGAATAAGTCACAAAAAGACTCCATCTTCTCCCTACGAGATTAAGTCGATAAGACCCTCGTAGTACTATCAAAACGACAAATGTAAGATAGTCATTCCCTATCTTTGTATGTGACGGTCTAATAATTAACTTGCCTTACTTCCGAACAAGTAGCACATGAAAAATCACTACTTAATTTTCATTGACTTTTCGCATCATTAATGATCCGGGATGGCTACACCGATCATGCCAAACAATAAAATTGTTTTATCTGTAAACTTCTAGTTCACTAGTGCATGAAATTCAACTGCACAAAACTTTCATCGTTCACGAAGCGTACATCTTCAAGTGTAGCTCTCATAATTGTTATAAGATAAATTACACATAATAAAATATGTGGGTAAAACAATAAGTAAACATAAATTGTGCTATTATTTTTAAACGATACTATACATTCATATATCAACATTATCAAATATAATTATCAATAAACAGTAAATATGTTAGGTGTGGATGCAAGAGACAATACTGGTGTCAACCTTAACCATACAAAGACGAAAGAAACATGCAAGATCATCCGACTAATCTTAAAATACTAATTTAATACATGTATTGGCATTAGACTAATAAATAAAAGAAGCACACAGAAACCAAACATGATGTCCTAGGCGCATAATTAATCAGCATGTACCTAAAGTTGCATGTGGCAGGCATGTGTGAGAATTAGAATTTATGTTTCGATTCCAAAACTACCGATTACGAATAATGTTAAAAGATGTAATATCAGAATTAGAGTCAAAATTCAATTATTATAAAGAAAATTACTTATAGTATCCATAAAATAAACTTACCAAACATACTTGAGAATATCCGAAAGTAAAATAGAATAAGTAGCGACACTGAACGGAAATAAATAACTAAATTATTAATATGAAGTAAAATTTAGTCTAATTTCTAGACACTATCATCTCCAATCAACTCCTCAGTTTCTTCATCAGGGTGTGAAAGGAAACCTGAGATATCCAAATCTAAATATTTGCCAGAATTGAGAGGTAGAGTACTATCACCATCAACATAATTTGTCTCAAAACTGTCATGCTCATCAGTAAAGGGTGTGTTTGGCCTAGCTTTTCATAGTGTTTTTGGACTCAAAAGCACTTTTTGGCCAAACACATCCTATATTTAAAAGTTAAAAATAGTTTCTAAAAACCTCAAATAACCCCTTTTTGCCCATAAAAATAGAAACAACTATTTGATGTTTCTGATTCTTAGAAACTGCTTTTAAGAAATTAAACAAAAACTCGTTTTTAACAATCCCGGCCAAACATGCTCAAAATTTGCTTCTATATTCTTCCCTTTGTTATGTTCTTGAGACTGCTGGTAGAGATCCACCAGATGTTTAGGCGTACGACAAGTATGAGCCCAATGACCTGTACTGCCACAACGGTGACATGAATTTTCAACACCTTTTTCATTTTTCTCATATGGACCATCCTTTTGGTGAAAATATGACCTTTTAAATTTTCCACCTCTACCACCGAATAAATTACCTCGTCCTCGTCCTCGTCCACGTCCACGTCCAGAGCCACCACCTCTAGTGTGACCCGGATATTTATTTGTTGCATGCACTTCTGGGAGTGGATCAGTGCCAGTAGGACGAGACTGGTGGTTCTTTAACAGGATTTCGTTATTCTGCTCAGCCACTATTAAGCATGCAATTAGTTCAGAGTACCTTTTAAATCCTCTTTGGCGGTACTGCTGTGAAAGCAGTAACTGTGAACTATGAAACGTTTGATATGTTTTTTCCAACATATCTGCATCAGATATCTTTTCTCCACATTGAGATAACTGTGAAGCGATTCTGTGCATGGTTGAGTTATATTCAATAACGGATTTGTAATCCTGCAGCCTTATATTTACCCGGTCAAATTTTGCTTTTGGAAGAATGACTGTTTTAAGGTGATCATACCTTTCTTTAAGGTTTTGCCATAAGATCAGAGGATCTTGCACAATCAAATATTCAAATTTGAGTCCTTCGTGGAGATGGCGACGAAGGAGAATCATGGCCTTGGCCTTAGTTTGTTCAGATGCAGTATTGTCAGTTTTAATAGCATCACCAAGATTATCAGCTTTAAGATGCATTTGATCAGCATCCAAGACCCATTCAGAGTAATTGTTTCCAGAGATATCCAAAGCCGTAAAGTCAAGTTTCGTTAAATTCGACATGATTAACTATAAAGAAATAAAACAAGTTAATTTAATACGATTAAACGAAATATGATATACAAGTAAAATAACGAAACCATAAAACATAAGATTAATGATTTTACAAATGATAGCTTTTACAAATGGAATCATGCATGAATTACGTGTTGACTTGATTAATGCAAATGTTTTTTTTTTCGTGTAATTGAAGGGGAGAGAGAATTCAAAGCATGGTTAGAGAAATCATTACCTAATACAAGTACCTGTCTGTCGGATAAAGAAAGTTACCTAATACAAGTACCTGTCTGTCGGATAAAGAAAGTTAGAATTGGATAAGAGACTCGTGCTGATAACGTGTTGTGAATAATATAGAGAATATGGAGAGAATGTAGAGAGCAGAAAAGTGTATTGTTTTATTCATAGGGAGGGGTATATATAGTACAAGAGTACATCGTAATATGGTAATAGAATATCCCTAAAGATACGTAAATATATGGACATCCATATAATATCTAAAGATATTTCATAACATTTCTTTGATAGTCATGTTTATGGTCCAAGGGACTTGAATAGGTCCAAGTCGTCGTCTTTAGTATTTATGGAAGATGTTTATTTAATCCACAAATGTCGTCAAATAGCCAAAATGATAAAAATAAAGTAGAGAATTCTTGTTGGATTGGTAAAAGAAATTACATTCGTCAAATTGATAAAAAAAGTTGACACTTGCTGCTAAATTGGTAAAATGTCGGGGATTGATACTAAACAAGGTTAGATAGATACCGTCTAAATGCACAATTTTTTAGATTGTAATTTTTAGAGAAATTTAGCAATTAAAATGTTAAATTTAATGTTTTATAGTTTACAATTTTTATTGTGTAGCAATAAGTGACCGAAAAATTAATTAAAATCTATAATAGTCCGCAAGATTTTGGTAAAATTATTCCGTACGCCTCTACAGATAGTTCCAAACAAGAAATGTTAGACCCCAGTTTGTATGTTAGAGTAATATGTGCGAGAAAAGTTCTAACTTTGCCTATTTTTTAGTAGATAGAGGATTTGTAAAAAAAATACATGTGAAAATAAAGTTCGGGGTAAGCAACGTTTAGGCCTAAGATGAAAAAGAAAAATGTACGACTCTTATATCTTAGAAAAAGTTCACTATATAATTTAATGAATTAGCTAAAAATCAAGGTTATAAAAATCAAGGTGTTATAAAATTTTGCCAAATAACAAACACAAAATGATAGGTAAAGAAGTCGTATTTGTCTTATGCCTATTTGAATTTCTTTCAAATTCTCCAGAATTTTGTTCAAATCCAAATGCAAATTTTGTGAAGTTGCCAAACAGAGAATTTTGGCCAAAATATGATTTAAGAATCAAATGTGTTCCCAAACAGGCCGTTAGAGAATTGTAAAGGAGATAGTCAATTTGTAGATTCTTTGTATCAAAAGACAGGAAAATAGAATTGTGAAAAATATTGCGCAAAATCCTCATATCATACATAATAAGACGAATTACGAGTCTTTCAACACATATATCGTTTCTTTGGTAGTCATGTTTATGGTTACCACCAATTTAATGAAGAAACTTCAATATTTGATATTCAGGAAATTCTACAAATTTCCTGTAAAGCAACCTTTATTTTGATGTAACAGCCTTTCAGTGAAAATTCTAGAGGAAATAATTATAAAGTCAATGTTTACTCGGTTACACGACTTTTGAAGTCATTGGATGTGTATCTATATACACTTACTTCAGACTTGATACCTCAAAACTACCATATCATCCACCATAAAAATGAAACCATTGTGTCACCTTGTCCTCATTCTACTTTCATGGCTTGTACTACACCCTTGTTCATGTCTTCCTACCCTCGTTCGTAATCACAGTAATAACATCCAATGTATTGACACTGAGAGGGATGCTCTCCTCCAATTCAAACAAGGCATCACTTACGATACTTGTGGGGTGCTTACTTCTTGGGTGAGCTACACAGATTGCTGCCAATGGAATGGGGTCGTCTGTAGTAACTTGACCGGTCATGTCATCACTATCCGTTTACCAGCTCGTATCAACTCTGCATGTTTACAAGGTAAAGTGAGTCCTTCCCTAGGTGAGTTAAAGCATTTGGAACATCTTAACCTAAGCTATAATTACTTTCATGGAGAAATACCTCATCAGTTAGGTAATCTGTCTAAGTTAGCAACTTTGGATCTACGTTATGCTTATACGACTATTCTCGTGCAAAGTTTGTCGTGGATTTCTCGTCTAACTTTGTTGAGATATCTTGATTTGACTTATGCGAATCTTAGTGCAGTCACGAATTGGATAACAATTGTTAACAATTTATCTTCATTGCGTGTTCTTCATATGGATTGGTGTTACCTTCCTGCGAAATCTCCGTCACCAATTTCATACATTAATTCCTCGACTAATCTCCATACGATCAGCCTTTCTCATAATAATTTCAATGAAAGTTCAATATTACGGTGGTTGTTCAACTTTCCCATAATCACTAACCCACTTGTATATCTTGATCTTTCCGGGAATGCATTTGACTTTCCTATCCCAAGTGAGTTTGAGAAATTTCAATTCCTTTCGTATCTCTCCCTTCGAAATAATGGGTTTCAGGGGAGTGTATTCAAAATCATTAGTAAGTTATGCTACTTGGAACAACTCGACTTGAGTTCTAATAACTTTACTGATGAACTAAGTAATGTGATCGATTCTTTAAATAATTGCAATAAAAATGGACTCATAACATTGGATTTAAGAATGAATGGTTTTTGGGGTGTCGTTCCCTATAGTATAGGACAATTTACTATGCTTGAGAGTTTGTATGTTTCTTCCAACTCTTTGGAAGGTATTCTTACTCATATGCACTTTCTAAACCTTCAACATTTACGCGACCTAGATTTGTCAGATAACCCAAAATTGGTGATAAACATTGATGAGAATTGGATTCCTCCATTTCAGCTAGATGTAATCCGTTTGAGATCCTGCAAGTTAGGCCCTCGATTTCCAAAGTGGCTTCGGGTACAATTAAATTTCTCATACTTTGATGTTTCAAATTCGGGCATTTCTGACAGCATTCCCGTTTCTTTCTGGAACTCATTATCATCCAATCTGAAATACTTGAATATGTCTTATAATCAGTTTTACGGAATTCTCCCGAATATGCCATATATATCAAATGCTTTTGAAATAGACTTGAGCTCAAATCTCTTTGAAGGTGTTGTACCTTCAGGGTTTGAAAACACAAGCTATTTATACCTTAATGATAATAGGTTTTCTAACTGCTGCTATACCTTGTGTCCCAAAATTAAAAGTTTTTCACGTGAGCTTGACTTGTCAAATAACTTATTTTATGGGGAGCTTCCAGATTGTTGGATGAATTTTATACAACTAGCAAGCTTACACTTAGAAAATAATCAATTATCGGGACAAATTCCAAACTCCATGGGTACCTTGCTCTATCTTCAGACCCTACACCTGCATAACAATAGCTTTTCAGGACCATTTCCGGCTTCTTTTGAAAGTTGTACATCCTTGATGATCTTAAATCTAGGATACAATTTATTTAGTGGGAACATACCTCCATGGATTGGTAATGCTTTTGAAAGTAGTCTAGGTGCTCTCATTCTTCGGAAAAACAATTTTATTGGAGAGATACCGGAAGGTATTTGTGAGCTCAACAAGCTCCAAATATTAGACCTTGCTATTAATCACATCTCAGGGGTAATACCCAGTTGCATTTGGAATTTTACAATAATGGTGGGGATAAACAATCTAGGGCTGCAATTTGCATTTGATATATTATTTCTCGATACTGTTCGCAACGTTGTAACTAAAAGTGAAACTGCGATTATTTCATGGAAAGGAGAGGAGCAGAGATTCAAAGAAACTGTTAGGTTTGTTAAATACATTGATCTTTCAAGTAATGAGTTGAGTGGAGAAATTCCAAATGGAATATCGAGACTTACTGCACTAGGAGCTCTAGACTTGTCAGGAAACAAATTGAGTGGTAGCATTCCTTTTGAAATCGGAAACCTTTCAGCTTTAGAGGTTCTTGATCTGTCAAACAACCATCTTACTGGAAATATCCCAACAAGCCTAGCCAAAGTAACTACTCTTGATGTCATGGATGTGTCGAACAACAACCTGTCCGGGGAAATTCCAGTTAGCACTCAATTACAGAGCTTTGATGCGTCATTGTATGCCGGAAACCGGGGACTCTGTGGGTCGCCACTCCCAAGTTGTTTGAAAGATCGAGCGCCTTCGAATGCACCCAACGGAGATAATGCTAGTGTTCAAAACAAGGATGATGACTTTGTTTTTTTCCTCGGATTGTACATAAGTGTGGTACTTGGGTTTATTGTCGGGTTTTGGGGAGTTTGTGGAACTTTAGTTATCAAAACATCCTGGAGGTATGCCTATTTCCGGTTCCTTGATAACATCAAAGACAGGATTATGTGAATAAGTTAAGGAAATTATAGCCAAAGTTGGAAGAACCTTATATAGTACTCCGTATTTCATTATTGTATGATATGTAACCGTGTATTTTAAATAAAGCGAGTAGTATTTCGACACTCGCCAGTGACTGTACCATGTGTAACAACAGGAATTTCGATGAGTAAATGCACCGTTCAGCGGCAGAGGTATGACGACAAAAGCAACATGAGATGCATACTTTTGTTAATTATTACTCCGTGTATATTTTCATCAACTTGCGCAAGAGGCCGAGTTATTTATTGATGAGTCATGTGCTCGCCTCTTGCGTAAGAATGTTTGATTACCTTAAGGAACATAGCTCGTCACAACTTACAAATACATAAACAGAACGTATTTTGTTCCGAAAGAGCCATCGAGGCCCGGAAAGTAAAGTTTCGACACAAATTACAAAGTTACAGCCATGTAAATTTTTAACACTAACTATGAGAAATTGTCTTTGAGAGAGTTTTTCGGAAGAATAAGAAATTCCATTGATACACTGTTGGAACTTCAGTACTTGCACCTATATAACAATAGCTTTTCTGGACCATTCCCGGCTGCATTTGAGAGTTTATCATCCCTGGTCATCCTAAATCAAGGACACAATTCATTTACTGGGTACTTACCTCCATGGATTGGTGATCCTTCTCAAAGAATAGGTACTCTTATCCTTCGGACAAACCATTTTATTGGAGAGATGCCTGAAAGTATTTGCCAGCTCAAGAATCTCCAAATATTAGACCTTGCAATTAATCGCATTTCAGGTGTAATGCCCAATTGCATCGGTAATTTTATGGGTATGATGAAGGGTATAAAGAATCTAGGGATGGGAGTTTTTAAGTGTTTTAATCACCCTTGAATGTAAGATTGATTGCATTCACGAATACTTATATTATTCACGTCGAAGTTTTAAACGCTGCCAAATTTAACATCTGAAGACACTACAGAAGCGTATAAATAAACCGACTGGCCGGGTGTAGTCACTGTAATGTCACAGTTAGCGCAGGAAAAAGAGTTCTAGGACTGCGCTAGCGACTCTTCCCGGCCTAGTTCTACAAGCTAATAATCTACGAATCACAGATGAACCAAGTTTAGAAACTTATGGTTTTCTTATGGTATCGCCTGTTATACAACCTGGTGCTGTATCTGTCAATGCATACTTTGCGCAAGGAAACTGGTTCGGTCTCTTCAATGTTTTTAGCAAGTATTAACTGAGTATGTGAATGCTTGAGTATATTATTGATTTCCAAACTTGTGTTACATACATTGGTTTACAACCTATTTATAATATATCCTTTGCCTAGTATATACAGAAAGAATCATATGATATTATTTACAACAGCTAGAATAAACTAAATAAGGTAGGATGCAATATGGTAGCCGTTGGTGATGAAGGGCAAGGAGCCGTTGTGTGTGAAGGCAGAGATTCTCGTAATACCCCCCCTCAAGTTGGCGCGTGGAGATGCGAGACGCCCAACTTGGGAAGAAGCTCTTCGAAGGTCGTTCGTCCAAGCGCCTTTGTGAATATGTCAGCTAGTTGGGCCTTGGTGTGGACGTAACTGGGATTGATGGTACCTTTTAGGATTTCATCACGGATAAAATGGCAGTCGATTTCTATATGTTTTGTCCTTTCGTGAAAGACGGGATTGCGAGCTATGTGGAGGGCCGACTTGCTGTCGCAGAGGAGTTGAATTGGCTCGGTATGGTGGATGCCGAGGAAAGATAAGAGACCCTTGAGCCACTTGAGTTCACATACGGTGTAAGCGATAGCACGATACTCTGATTCAGCAGACGACTTTGAGACGGTATGTTGCTTTTTGGTTTTTCAAGAGATTGGGGAACTACCCAGGAAGATGAGGTATGCGGATAACGAGCGGCGAGTAAGGGGACAGCCAGCATGGTCTGCGTCACAGTAGGCGCTGAGTTGCAGCGGGATGTTGGAGCGAAATAGAAGGCCTTGGCCGGGGGCAGCTTTGATGTAGCGTACCACTTGCAAGGCAGCGTGCCAGTGCTCACTTCGAGGTTGATTCATACATTGGGCGAGAATGTGTACCGAATAAATTAGCTCAGGACGGGTAATTGTTAAGTAGACAAGTCGCCCGACTAACCGTCGATAGGGTTGAGGATCGTCCAGTACGGGGGATTTGGAGAGACCAAGTTTGTGATTGGCCTCCATTGGTATGCTAGCCGGTTTAGACCCGAGGAGCCCGGATTCATCAAGGATATCTAAAGCATATTTGCGTTGAGAGACGAATAAGCCGCTGCTATTTCGAGCAATTTCAAGTCCCAAGAAATATTTCAAGTGCCCGAGATCTTTCATGTGGAAGCATGAACTGAGGTATTGTTTGAACCGAGAAATCATAGCCGAGTCATTCCCACAAATGACGAGATCGTCGACATAGACCAAGACGTGGACTTCAATTGAGGGCTTGATAATTGAAAATAAAGAGTAGTCATAGGGGCATTGTGTAAAACCATAAGTTTGAAGAGCGGAAGCGAGTTTTGCGTACCAACATCTCGGAGCCTGTCGGAGCCCATATAACGATTTACGGAGGCGGCAGACTTTGCCCTTGGCGTCGCTTGAAAATCCGGGTGGCGGTTTCATATAAACCTCTTTGTCGAGATCCCCGTGGAGAAAAGCATTGTGCACATCCATTTGATGGATAGCCCAATTTTTGGCTGCAGCTATAGCTAGTAACGTGCGAACAGTGACCATTTTTACCGTAGGTGCAAAAGTTTCGTTGTAATCAATACCTTCGATCTGCCGATTTCCCATAACCACGAGACGGGCTTTGTAGCGCTCAATTGTACCATCCGCGTTATATTTGATTTTATAGACCCATTTCGAGCCTATAGCCTTTTTGTTTGGTGGAAGGTCTTCAAGTGTCCATGTATTGTTTCGTTCCAAAGCGTCTATTTCATTCTTCATTGCGTCCCTCCATTGTGGAACCTGCATAGCTGCGTGAAATGAACTAGGCTCGTGACTTTTGGTCACGGCCGACAAGAAAATTTTATGGTTAGGGGAAAACTTGTCGTAATTGATAAAATGAGAAATTGGGTATTTCGTACCAGATGACGATGATTGCGCGGTGAGAAAATGGGTCGAGGGGCGGTTGGGCTGAACAAAATCCTTCATAAGGGAATTGGGAAATTTGATACGATGTCCTTTGCCCATTGTAGATGAGTCAATGTTGGACGGGTTGG
Source organism: Silene uniflora (assembly GCA_018983105.1). NCBI lineage: Eukaryota > Viridiplantae > Streptophyta > Magnoliopsida > Caryophyllales > Caryophyllaceae > Silene > Silene uniflora. The sequence goes on along the minus strand of JAGPOY010000713.1, from coordinate 14,944 downwards.
GTTGTGGTGAAGGGTCAGGTTGTGGCGTGGGGTCTGTCGATGGGGTGGGGTCTGCCGTGGGTGAAGAGGTGGTAGAGGATGAGTCGCTGAGGGGTGTTGTCGCGGTTGGAGTCGGTTGTGTGGAGTTGCCTGGTTGTGAGGTTGAGTTGGTGTTGGGTAACGGGTTAGAGGGTGGGTCTGATGAGTTGTGTAAGAGGAGAATTTTATTAGGAGAGGCAAATGGTTCGTGGGTGAATGTAGGGTCTGAATCTTGTTGAATTTCATGAATGTTGAGAGCCCGATATGGGAAATCGTGTTCGATAAATGCGACATCACGTGATGAAAAATGTGTTCCTGTGTCTAAGTCATAAACTCGCCACCCCTTTTTGCCGAATGGGTATCCTAAAAAGATGCACTTCCGGCTACGGGAAGCAAATTTGTCACGGGAACGATTGATATTTTTGGCGTAACATAAACACCCAAATGTACGTAGATGATCCATAGGGGGTGGTTTTTGAAAAAGAATTCCGTAGGGCGTTTTACCTTTGTGTATTGAGCTCGGAGTTCTATTAATTAGATGAACCGCAGCCAATACACATTCGCCCCAAAAAGAAATAGGGAGATAGGCTTGAAATAAAAGGGCACGAGTCGCATTTAAAATATGACGATGTTTACGTTCAACTCTCCCGTTTTGTTGAGGAGTGTCGATATTTGACGTTTGAAATAAAATGCCATTTTGTTGGAAAAATTCGAAAAAAGAAGTAAATTCTTTGCCATTATCGCTTCTTAAAATCTTTATTTTCTTATTAATTGTCTTTCGACCATGGCAAAGAAATTGAGAAAAGTTTTACGGGTATCACTTTTCCGACGTAACAAATAAACCCATGTGGAACGGGAATGATCATCGACAAGGGTAAGAAAAAATTGAGAGCCACAAGAGGCATTTTCCGAATACGGTCCCCATAAGTCGCAATGAACTAAATCAAAAATTCTGCAATAGAAGTACTCAAAGGAAAAGGCATACGTGTTTGTTTTGCGCGAATACAAATTTCGCAATGTTTGCTATGAAAATTAGATTTAAAACCGGAACTTAAAGCGGGAATGAAACGGGAAATAGATGAGGATGGATGACCCAACCTCCTATGCCACAACTCAGCCATATCGGGTGTCCCAACATTAAAAACGTGAGCTTCATTTTGGCGCACACCCTTCAAATAATACAACCCCTCGCTCTGTTCACCGGTCCCAATCACCGTCTTCGAGGTACGGTCCTGAATGAGACAAAATTTTTGGGAAAATTGGATTGTTAACGACGTGTCAAGCAATAAACTCGAAACTGAAATTAAATTACAATTTAAATTGGATGCATATAAAATGTTGCGTAAAATTAAACGAGACGATAAATGAATGTCGCCACTTTGGGTGGCTAAAGTAAGGTCCCCATTGGGGAGACCGACAGAAAGCGGGGTAATAGAACGAACATTTGTAAAATGGGACAAACATCCCGACATATGGTGCGAGGCACCGGTGTCAATGATCCAAGAGATAGAAGAGGAGTTACCACTGAGACGGTTTGTAGCAGCATTGGCGTGCCTAGCCTGCCACAAAGAAGACAATTCCTCCAATTCTTGAGAGGTTAAGGCGTTTAAATCTAACCTGTCCAGCGAGCCAGGAACAGAGGTAGACGATGAACCCGCGGCCTGGCCGCCATTGGTCTGAGCAGAGGCCATGTGAGCCTTTGGTAGAGAAACCGAGCCATTTTTCTTGGCCTGTTCGAACCTAGCACGGCCCTGAACATCAGGATGGAGAATAGCCTTGCTCCAATCTGTCTCGTTTGGAGGAAGATAAAATCGATCGCGGGGACGATCACCCCACCATTCGGGAAAATTTCCCGTAACCTTAAAACAATATTGTAAACTGTGTCCAGGCTTTTTGCAAGGGGGACAATAATATTTAGAAGGGTCTGAAGCAGGGCGTTCATTACGTTGTTCCCGACCCCCCTTGGAAGTCTGGCGGCCATTAGAGACCCTGGCTGCGAAGGCCATAGGTTCGGGTACAGAGATATTGGTCTGAGAAGATAAATTCCTAACCCCTTCATCCTGCAATAGTCTATTATAAACGAGATCCAAGGTAGGAAGAGGATTGATACCGATAATTTGAGAGCGGGTGTTAGCAAAGCGCTCATCAAGTCCCATCAAAAAATCACGAACCTGCTTCTTGGCACGACGGGTTTGAATAATGTTCTGCCAGTCACAACGGCAGGGGTTGCAGGAGCAGGACGGAATCGCATCATAAGACAACAGAGCATCCCAGATCGTAGTCATGCGCCCGTAATAGGTCATGAGAGATTTCGTTGGTCCTTGGCGACAGACGAGTAAATCCGCCTGCAACTGATAAATACGTGCTTCATTAATTTGACAAAAACGATTCTTATGTAAGAATGTATTGGGTCCAATACTATTTATGTGGACGCGCTATTAATCTATTGTATTTGTTAGCTATCGTTGAAGTTTAGCTCAATACAGTGATCCATCTGGATAATATAATACGGGCATATTAATTACGTCTTATAAAGTATGGACCGGATATCTTAACTGTGTAGATACCCATTAGGTTACTAATGCATGATGGGCGCATTAGAATAAGAAGACTATATATAAGTCACCTGGGTTATGGTCCCTAGTAGCACACAATAACCTAATCTCCCCGCATCCCATCAGTAGAGAGATCCTGTCGGTATGTGTGTCTACTAGAAGACCTAATCCTGAAGATCGTCTTCAGACGGTTCATCTCAACCTTTCGTCATGTAATCAGATACGCTTCCGCATCTAGTATTTACCGAGTAATTTAGTATGAAGTTATGGTCTCTATTCGGATTAAATCTAACAAGTGGTATCAGAGCCAACTTCATATTAAATTATTTGGAATTGATTTGAATTGTGCAATTTGACATGCTTGGATTACGTAGTATTCGTGATTCCACTGTGTGATTTCATATGCATGGTTTTGGTATTATTATTGATAATTGTGACGGTTTCAATAGTTGAGAGATGTTTTCTCGTAAATCTGATGACTAATAAGTTTTACGGTTAAAAATTTGTGACTGAATTTGGTGATGAATTTAATTTGGAATTTTTCAATAAGGGATTTGGGTTGTTAAAGCCGATAAATTAGTGGTCAACTAATTTTGTCTATTACCATGATAATTCGGCGGTCATAAATCATAATCTTTTGATTATCTGTATATCCAGCAGTAAAGTAAGTTGAATCTTATAAACAATTGTCATGTATTAAGTATGGATCTGTATGCCGTCATTATAATTGCATGATGTAATTATAG
>JAGPOY010000712.1:0-21207 GCA_018983105.1 Silene uniflora | reverse complement strand
ACCATATCTGACCCGGATAAGCTATACTCATCGACACAGACAGACCAAAAACAAAATAAGGAAGCCACACATTTTACAAAGTTATATTTATTGGTTGTTCATTTTTTCCTTATTTACAAACTTAGTTCTTAATTTAGACTTGGTTCTTAAAAATAAGAACAAAATTTTAAATGCATAAGATGAACTTTCAAAATAAAGTTCTTGTTAACAACCGTAATATTGTTGTTCCTCTCACAAGTGGCTATATAAATCGAAACATTAATTCATATATCTACAGAGCACTAAATAACATAAAATATACTCTCGTGCTAACTCGAACATTCATCATCGTGTTCATCCAGATTATTAAAATTGTTGGATTTAAAAAGTAAGTCGATGATAAATTTCACGAGACACAGAATTAATTTGAAATTCAAAACAAATATACATACTCTATAATTTTTTTGGGTACATATATACAAATATACATATTCTAATCCCACATCCTAGGTATTTCTCACATTAATCACACACCATTCTCAAATTAATCACAAAACATTCAATTCATTCTATAAACGATCCATAATCTCCCTACTACTAAGAGAATAAAAATTCTCTTAGTTTTTTCCTCCAAAAAGCATCTGACTAAATAAGGTAATAACTAGAACTTGCTTCCATTACATTATTATCTTTTCAATGAATATATTATTATAATTTAATTATATTATATTGTAATTAAATTCATTTTTATAATTTTTTTCGTAAAATAAAATAAATTGGTAGTAAATAATAAAATACGGAGTATATAAGTTGTTAAGTTTTCCAGTAATGCAATAATTACATAGTACTATTATTGTACACAATAACTTGACACATACTTACGATTAGGTTCGTGACAAAAAAAAACAAATTCATTGAAAAAAAATCACAACTTAATTAATTTTCTTTGATTAGTTTTACATTTCATTTTTTTTTATTAATATCAAAATACAATGCAGTGAAATACTAAATATTAATAAGGTGCAAATTTAAAAAGGTATATGTGGGATTTCATTCATAATAGTATGTATCATATGAGGCAAAATATTCTGCACAATTTTTTTCACAATTCTATTTTCATGTCTTTTGATACAAATGTACTACAAGTTGACTATCTCCTTTTGCAATTATTCTCTAATTTTATTGTAAAATTAAGTCATTACCTTAGATAATTCTTTTGATAAATTTAATCATATAATAATATTATTTTTAATAATGAAGTATAATTAGGTTTAGTTAAAACGTCAATCTTATTTGGTGTGAAAACTATCAAATAGACTCTCTTATACCGGCTTAAGCATGTTACCAAGCTATAATATTTAACGTCTTTGTACAATATTATCTAAAACCGCGCAAAATCTACACTAGTTTTACCATAAATAGGATTATACAAAACTCAGTTTCTACACCGTACAACCTATACAACCAGTTGTATAATCCATGAATTGTAATTTTACAACAAAAAAATTAAAAAAAAATTAAAAAAAAAAACTCTCCATATTTCGTAACCAATCCCTACACTCACGTTACATCAACGTTATCTTTTTCTCACAATCACATGACACTTAAACTTGATTACACCAAATTAAATTATGCTAATCTTTCCCTTCTTCATTCCCTCTTAAAATTCGAGCGTTTCACCCACAATTTTTGATTTCCACGTTGATATAGAAATAACTAATTCTGTATTATACTTGGTAATAACAATTAATTCACTCTGTTTTATTACATTAAAAACCGTTTTGCTTTTTTCAAATCTAATTTGTTTGATCGAAAGTTTTGTCATTTTGAAGTGGGTTTTGTGAGAAAATTTCTGGGTATTTGTTAGTTTTTTTGATTATGGGTTGGTTTAGTCCAATTTTGAAAATTTTCAGTGTTATTTTTGGGTTTGTGGGATTTGGTATTGGAATTACAATTGGTCTTACTGTTGGTTATTATCTTTTCATCTTTTTCCAGCCTTCAGATGTTAAGGTAATTTTCAATTTTGTCTTCATTTATTTGATTGATTATCAAGTTTTTCTTTGTTTCTTATGTTGGTTTATTGTTTATTTGCCTTGTTATTAGGGTTGTGCATGATATGATATTATGATTATGATGAGTAGTGGTCTGTAAGGCCGTCATATCGACACTAATGCACCAAATGCCATTAGAATTTTGTAATTATTAATTAAGCGTGCTTGAGCGAGAGTAGTATTAGTATGAGTGATCTCCTGGGAAGGCTTCGTGTTGCACCCCTTCAAAATTGTGCTTTGTTCTTGTCTTATTGGTATTTGTGATTTTTTTCTGCTGTGAACTTCCATGATGAAGATATATAGGATAGGAAGGGTATTTTGAATTTGGGACATTGTGGGAATAGCTAGTCTCAGGGGTTAGAGGGAACCAGTTTTTACAAATTTCAACTGATTGGACTCCACAAGTTGATGTTTGCATGTTTGGACCTCATTTCGAGTGACGATGGTGGTTGTTATTGGACTGTTCGAGTGGACGTAGTATCGTGATTTTTGTTGTCATCTTGATGGACAGAACATGCCCGTTTTGAGGATCTCTCTACTAGAAGGTCACTTTGCTGCCTAAATGTCGGACGTTCCTTTGTTTAGGCATTGGTATAGTCTATCGTGTAGTCAGGGTATTTCCAAAGTTTGAGAACACTGAGAGTGCTTGAAACCTTCTCTATTGACCTGATTACTCTATAGTGCTTTTCACTATATAGCAGTCCTATGTAGGAGTATGTACTCCTTGTCTTGTCTTGTTCTGTATTAGTCTTGGTTTCACCACAGATTGCTAGTGTAAGGCTTGATTTTGTTCTGGCTTCTGCTTTAGACATAGAGGCAGTAACATTTTGTTACATAATGAGTAGTGAATTGTGTTGTTAGACTGCCATCTGCATTCTGGTGGTCGGTGGATTAATTCCTTCTTGTGCTTTCTTCGGTGGATCCCATTGTCATTTATGGATTTATTGGTTTGGGTATCTGATTAGCAGAAACAAAATTCCAAAAGGGACAAAAGTTAGCTTTGGTACCCGATCTCATAGGTTGGAATGTTGGTAGAACGACAGCGGAGTATATTTTGTTGATGCAATTATTGGCATGTATATTGGCATTCAGGATCCTGATATTAAGCCACTGGTGGAGCAAGATGCAGATACACTTGAGACGCTGCTCTCTGAAATACCCCTTTGGGTTAAAAACCCTGATTATGATCGTGTAAGTATTTATTGTTGTCTGTCATTATGTTTGCGCATCAATTGGCTTGTGCCTCTAATAGTATTGTGACCCGTTTTCTGTACTCCCTTCTTTTAAAACAGATGGATTGGCTGAACAAATTTATTGCTAAAATGTGGCCCTTTTTAGACAAGGTATTTTCACTTTTCTGGATTTTGGATTAAATATTTGTTGGATGTCAGTTGCTTTTTGTTGAGGTAGGCTAATAGTGGGTTGTTATATTGCCTACTCGACGCAGGCAATTTGTAAGACTGTAAAGGATATTGCAACACCTATTATTGCTGAACAAATTCCAAAATACAAAATTGACTCTGTTGAATTTGAGAAGCTCACATTGGGGTCACTACCACCAACTTTTCAAGGTCAGTGTCTCGTGTTTCCTTGGCTATTTTGTGATTGGTAATGAAACGATATTTTTAGGACATAAGAAGTTAAGAACCATCTCCTTGAATTATGATCCTATATTTTTCATCCTTTCAGTTCTTGAGATCTGTTTGTTCCTGACTCAATCTAACAGCCTCACCAAGAACCTTTGATTCCCTGCTGGTGCCTCAGACCTTATCGGGCGCAGCTATGCTCAATCATCCCTGTGTTAATAGAGGGTCAAGGGTGTATTTTAAGAGACGGACTGTTATTTTCTGTTTACCGAGTCTGGACTCACTATGAGGTCATGAGTTATTGCTACTAAGAACTTGCAGAAGAAGTAAACATAAACTACTTATAGTTATAACTCAATAGACATCCAAGTTTATTTGTCTTGTATATGGCGAAGTCATCATCACTTATGGAATTATATGACAAAATTCGTTGCTATAGTTTTAAGGAAGCTGGTTAGCTTACATGGATTAAGCTTGCAGGTTTGTCTTTAGGAGCTTGAATGGAAGTCTTCCACACCATTAGAACATGATTCTATGTCCTACGTTTAGTTCCACTGTCCATGCTGAATACATACACCTTTTCTGCTTTAAGCAATATTGTTCTGCAATAATCTTGTACTCTTGTAGTAATTTTTTTAAATGACCTAGATATTGACAACGGTTTAACCTTTTCTTATTCCTTTTTCTTTCCTCTTGATCTTGCAGGAATGAAAGTTTACGTCACAGATGAGAAAGAGTTGATAATGGAGCCATCTCTGAAGTGGGCTGGAAATCCTAACATTATGGTTGCCGTGAAAGCATTTGGTTTAAGAGCTACCGCACAGGTAAACTGACATAAATGTTGTAGAAGTTGAAAGTGTGCCTCCTATTCCCTCTCAGTGAAAGCTGACTAGTGCAAGTATTTGAAATTTTGTCAGGTGCTGGATCTTCAAGTGTTTGCTTCTCCCCGTATCACTCTAAAGCCATTGGTCCCAAGTTTCCCATGTTTTGCCAAAATATATGTTTCCCTTATGGAGAAGGTATGTGGCAAACTACTAGTTTCTCACTCTTGTTTCCTCAATTTGTCGTGATTGGTTTCATTTAAAGTTCAGTCTATCAACCTATTGTGGCCGTATAGCTGCTGGCCACTGCCATCATGGAGTATCACGTACTCATTATCTTAGAATTTGAGACGTTTGATGTTACTTCTTTGACTGGAGATATGTTAATCCCACATTTGTCTCCCCTTTAACCCTTAGAACTTTCTTTTTTTCCACTGCTCTTTCTGTTTGCTCGAGTTATCTTGTTCGCTCATTTAAATAGTAACTCATATTTTGCCTTGCAGCCACATGTTGACTTTGGCCTAAAGCTTTTAGGAGCTGATCTTATGTCAATTCCTGGTCTGTATAGGTTCGTTCAGGTACATTGTTTCTGAAGTCCTGGTTCTTTTTCCTCATCGTTCTCATATAGAAACATGAGACCAAAGTACTGTCTAGACGAATAGACATTAGTGAAGCTGTAATTGCAATTGTATATTTGGGTTCCGTTAGAGGTTATAAAAGGGAACTTGCTGTACACAATCATAAACAATGCAGACTCCTCTGAATCGAATTTCCCTCTAAAATAATTTCTGCATATTGTGTCTTTGGCAGGAGCAAATCAAAGAACAAGTTGCTAAAATGTATTTATGGCCACGTACACTAGAAGTGCCTATCCTGGATCCAGCAAAGTATGAGCCTTTCCGTCAATCTTCTGTACTCCCACCATGTTGTTTATATTTGTCCCCAATTGGCTTCGGAGGTCAAATGGTGGTGACTTTAACTGATTTTCTGCTCATGTTATACAATAACTATGGCTTTTGAAAAATAATGGATGGAAATAATTTTTAATAAATCACATGACAAATTTATACATCTACACATATATTCATGGTCAAAATTGACATCATTTGACCATCAAAGTCAAATGGGACAACAGATTTGGAATGGAAGAACTGAAGAATTATGTATTAGTCTTCGATATAGTCATACTGTTGCGTTAATCGTTATATTGATCTATACTATTCTTGTGAGCTTTCAAATTTCAGAGCTATGAGGAGGCCTGTTGGCATTCTAAATGTCAAAGTTATAAAAGCCATGAAGCTAAGGAAGAAAGATCTTATGGGTGGGGCCGACCCTTATGTGAAACTAAAGCTCACTGATGATAAAGCTCCATCGAAGAAAACGGCTGTGAAGCACAAGAACTTAAATCCTGAATGGAATGAAGATTTTCATTTTGCTGTTAGAGACCCAGACACTCAATCTTTAGTACTTAATGTCTATGATTGGGAACAGGTATATATCGAGTGATCTATCGGCTTCATTTCTGTGTTGTATTTCTGTTTTTTAACGTTTCGTTTCTTCTTTCTGCATACTAGGTGGGGTCGCCTGACAAAATGGGCATGAACTCTGTTTCTTTGAAAGATCTTACACCTGATGAACCGAAACTGTTTACGCTCGAGCTTCTTAAAACCCTGGATCCAAATGATCCCCAAAATGAGAAATCGCGTGGGCAGATTGTTGTTGAGTTGACCTACAAAGCGAATGATAATGATGATCTTGGAGCAAATTTCTCAGATACAATAGTAGAAGCTCCTGAAGGAACGCCTGCTGGAGGAGGGGTGCTTCTTGTGATTGTGCATGAAGGTCAAGATTTAGAGGGAAAAAATCATACAAATCCGTCTGCTCGTGTTATTTTTAGAGGAGAGGAGAGGAAAACCAAGGTAGTGTATTGCAATTTTCTTGGTTTTGTTTTATTGAATTATTATGATAACAAAGCTGTTCTCTAGTCAGTCATTAAAAATGTGAATTTTTAATGCGAAGTTAGTTTTTGAAGCAACTGATGCAACGCTGCTCTCTGCACCTCTTCTCTAGCACTTGTATTTTACCGTTGCTTCTGTATCAACTTGTTGTTTTATGGACATCAAGCAAAATGACCCAGTTCCAGTGTGATAGCCAGCTCCGTTAGTTTACTGGGTGAACCATTTGTTTTCAACCACATATCATCGACTCTGTTACTTAATACGTGGATAGAAGCCTGGAAGTATGAGAAATGAATCTCTGTCCAAGTATTGAAATCAATTATTCCACTCAATTTTTTGATTTAAAATGGAGCTTTAAATTTCATACATGTGACAAGTTTTGGATATTGCTGTGAGGCAATACGGAGTATCACAGTAACACGGGTCATCAACTCATCAAGCAGTGATACTTGTGACCTGGTTGAATCTGTTATTTGTTTCCTCTTCATCTTGAATAGTGTACTGCAAATTTGGCGAATAATATGCTACAATGATTTAAGTGCTGCTTTTCTGTATCATGGTGTAGACTGTGAAGAAGAACAGAGATCCAAGATGGGCAGAAGAGTTCAGTTTTGTTTTGGATGAGCCGCCTACTAGTGACAAGCTGCATGTCGAAGTTTACAGCACCTCTTCAAGAATGGGCTTACTGCATCCCAAGGTACTTTGTTTTGGTTAAAAATAGGAATATTTCCGCTTTGTTACCCTGACTCTTGAGTTGATTCCTTGTCGATACCCTGAAGTTTCGCCCAATTCACTATTGTTATCCGTGTTTTGACAAAAATCGTAAACTAATGACAGTTGCAAGCATAATGAAAAGCGCAAACAATCAGTAAGATACTTTGTTGGGTTTTAGCATAATTTACGAGTAAAACTACTTCATATGCTTAAACACTTGTGATTTAGTGTAAATTTTGGGTCCTATTACACTTTACAGTCTCCAAATTGAAAATCTACAGAAGCTCGAGGCTGCTCGGTTAAATTTGTGACACCGTGAGAGATATCAGCGGAGGATTAGCTCAAATCTCATGTAGAAATTTCTAAAAATACTTTCTGAGGATGCCATATTAGATACACGACATTCTTGTAGTGTCTAATATAAATTTTAATTAAGCGCCTGAGTAGAATATGCTCAAACTAAATCGCAGTTTGCTAAGGTTGATTCAAACTGGTGACCCACGGTTGCTTGTATGGATAGTGGTTAAAATTTACACAAAGTTGTTATGTTTTGCAGGAATCATTGGGGTACATTGATATAAGTTTAAGTGATGTGGTGAATAACAAACGCATCAATGAGAAATACAACCTGATAGACTCGAAGAATGGGCAGATACAAGTCGAGCTTCAGTGGAGAGCAGCAGCGACTCCCAAGTCGTAAACTCTCATTTCCTTAAACACAACCTTAAATATGTCCTTGATTTTAAGATACTAGTTGGTGTTTAGAGGTCTCAAAAGTTTGAACTTGACAATTATTTGTATTTTATGTTACTCAAACTCGTCGATGCATGTTTATGGTCTAAGTGTTCGATTTTGACTATTTTATTTAATTTTTGTAGGGAACAGTATCGTAATTAAAAGCCAAAGTCTGTTTATTTAATTTTTGTAGCACTTCTAGAGTTTTGTAAGAACGTTACCTTTCGAGTCAGCGTATCCTCGCTGGTCGCTGGGGGGTTAGGCCAGGCTACACGAGTAAATGCTTTAAGCTTGATCAACGTCGAAATCCAAAACCGGTTTGGTTGAGAGGACATGAAGTTGACTAACAAAAACTGAGCCTCGAGTAAGCCTGGGCACAATAAACCCTGAGCATATTTGCTCTCCCTTGTGCTTGTACCAACCTTATTTACCCTTCTTTAGTACTCGACCGCACATAAAAACTTATCCATAAAAGAAGTACTGATAAGTGATAACTATTGAATAATAACTAGGGACTACTTTACTGCTCTAGTGATTCTACACTTTTACCCGTCTTGAATTCGAAATACCTTTTAATGCATTAGATTTTTTAATGCTTAGCATATCATGGCTCTAGTTCGAGTTTACAAGTCGTGATTATTTAAAGTTTAATAATTCTATCCATAAATCGAATGGTAACTTGGTAAGGGGCCTTGGTATATGGGGTGTTACAAACGCATGTGAATTTTTAATGCTTTGCACATTATGGATCTAGGTCAAGTTCACAACATTTTTTATAACGTGTATCCTAAGCCCTAAGGGCACATGCTAATAAGCTACTTAAAAAATAATTTTCAAGTTTATTTCATTAATTATGGTAAATATGAGTTTCAACATCAATTATTCATAATATATATTTTCAACATTTTTTCTCTGATTAGCTTATTAACGTGGCACATGTTAAAAAAACTGATATAATTATTGTAAATTATAAACCTAATATTAACAAATTTCCTTAATAGTAGATTATCTATTTGTCTAAGTGTAACCGTGACATCTTCCTTGAGGTGTTAACGAGCCGAGCCGAGCCCGAGCTTGGCCTTGCTCGGCTTGTGCTCAAGAACAAAAACTTGAGCTCGAGCTGATCTCGAGCTTGAAAAAAATGTGCTCGTTACAAAGCTTGCGAGTTTTAATGCGAGCTCGAGCCAAATTCGAGCCCATATCGAGCCTACAAAAATTGCTTATTTTTTTTATTTTTTCTTCCGATATTTTCAATAACAATGCTCGAAGGTTATATATGTGAAAATATTTGGGAAATCAGCGATACATTTGATATGTGTGATACAAATATATAAGCAATATCTTATGTAATCACACAAGTTCGAACTGCTCGCGAGCTTTTCGAGTTGAGCCAGCCTTTGCTCGACTTGACTCGTTAAGCTCTCAAGCCGAGCCCGAGCCAAACTTTAACCGAGTTTCAACCGAACCGATCTCAAATTGTTCGCGAGCTGTCTCTCATTAACAGCCCTATCCCATTATTTTTCTCATCGAACGAATCAAATCTAACCCACGACAACTGATTAACAACCTTTGTCGCATTTTGGCCCATCACAAAACAAATCCTATCCTCAAAAAAAAAAAACAAATCAATACAAACCAATTAAAATAGAAATACACACACCAAAAAAATCAACAACAGACGCCATTAAAATTCCACTCACCTAGAAATCCGAGCTTCATCTCCACTGTGACAATGGCGATGCCGGTCGTTGACACGGAATACCTCAAACAAATCGACAAAGCTCGTCGCGATCTCCGCGCTCTCATCTCTAGTCGCAATTGCGCTCCTCTCATGCTTCGCCTCGCGTTCGTACACTACGCTTCTCTCTCTTTTGACTTTTTTTCTCCTCGCGTTTGACTTTTCTTCGTTCCTCCTGTTTTCGCGGAAAAACCTAAGAATTTGTGCGTAAATTGTGTTATTTCAGGTGGCATGATGCTGGAACTTATGATGCGAAGACGAAGACAGGTGGACCGAACGGTTCGATTAGGAATGAGGAAGAGTTTGCTCATGGTGCTAATAACGGTCTCAAGAAAGCTATTGATTGGTGTGGTGAGAATTTCTTGTTTTCAGTTGATTTGTGTATAGTTTGATTTTGAGTGATTTTAACTGTGAATTTTTGAGTAATCGTTGCAGATGTTTGATCGATTTGTGAATTGTGTAGAGTTTTGATTTTGAATGATTGCAGTTTTAAGTGTGAATGTTTGAGTAATCGCTGTAGATGTTAGAATGTTTGATCGATATTTGTTCGATATTTCTAGTGAATGTTTGATTTGTTCGCGTAAGTTATCACAATTGAGAAGCTTATAGGATGGAATTGAGAAGCATATACAATTGGATTCAGAAGCACGTACGATTGATGTTTGATTACTAAATTGTGATGCTAGTAGCCGTGCTTCAGAAGAAATGAAATTATCGAAAGCATGTTGTTGCGGTTCTTAGAAAAAAACTTGTTTGAGTAAGTTGTCAAGTTCTCATTGCCATAGCGTTTTGTGCGTCAAACATGACACAACAAAACGCTACAACTGAACCCTTAGACACATCATTTTACGCCAAATACGTTAATTTTGTTCACAAAACATTGTGTCTATCTTTTATAAACACTTGCATGATTGTGTTCAGTACTTGCAGTAGAGTATGAGTAGTATTCATGCATATTTTATTGTTCATTAATCGAAGTATGCTCAAATGAGGTGCGTTGATTACGATCGTCATGCTCCAAGTCCTTTAGAAGTATTGTACCTTTTCATGACTTGATTTTTGTTTTAGAGCTTTTGTTTCAGAATAGAGTGAGGTGTTGTGTAATTGAACGTGGAGGGGTTTGTTGGTCGCTGCGAGATAGGGAACTCACTCAGGCGAGAGAACTTATAGGCGAAAGCATATCTCTGCTGTCTATATAGTATCTGACAAGAGACTTTTAAAATTTGCCAGTCGGCCTCAAAGTTAAGTTTGATAGCATTTCACCCTCTAAGATTATGTATCAACCTCATTGAATAATCACATGTACCAAACTTGGAATATCCTTAAACCTCGTTTGCATAGTGAGCAGAACCTTTCACTTGGTACCAGTTTGAGATTTTGTTGCTGGTGACTGGTGTTTGCATATGACCTATCAGTTATTGCTGCCTGTAGGATTTGTTTCTTTGTTCATAGATTTTATAACTAATGTCAGAAGCCTTTGAGTGAGTTTTTGCTCCTATGCCTTACATATTACTAGGAGTCTAGGACTTTCAAAGCTTCCATGAGTTCAGTATCTAGTTTCTTGGCTGTGATCAATGATTGTCTCTTTTATTGAGTTATCCAGTTCCCATTTTGTGGTTGAGGTGTTTTATATCCCAAATAATGTTTCATCTGCTCATTCTGCTACAACTTACTACTAAGCTCTAGTGGTTTAAACTTTGAAACTCCATGATGTTTAAAATCTAGTGATTTGAATGAAAGGAAAGAACGTGCAAGATACATTGGATAGTCGTTAATGTGTTGCCATTTGATATTAAGGGGATCAGCCGATTGGGTGTTGCATCAATTTTGAATAAAATTCTGGTGGTGGTTGCCTGCCTTTTTGGCTTACATCATACTGGATAACATTTGGTCCTAAATTTTATTGAAAATGAATCTCTCCCGATGGTTCTGCTATGATAAGTTTGGTGATTATCAGAGTATATTTTACATCAAACTACCGAGAATTACTTGGATTGCGGTGTATTCAAGAATGATAAAGGGACCCCCTTACTTGATATCGACCTTTTCATCTCCTCTTGCTGGGCAAATGAAGTCCTGCTCGTTTTTTACCTACTAAATTCCCATTTGATAAATGATTCAAGTGGTAAATGGAAGCCAGACTTGGACAGTAAAGATATTCATGGTCTTCCCTCTAATTAAGTGTAGTCAATGAAGAACAGTCCTTTTGAGTCACTATGTACTTATGTAGTCGATAATCATCTTTTTTGTTTGTTCTCCTAGACTGCAGCATAACTCCCTATTTAGTTCTTTCCTTTTCTTTTAGGTTTCTGCAATTATATTTTTTTAGGATTAACTGATAGCAATACATTTTTTATACCATTTTTTCTGAACTTAGTAACTTACATAATCTTTTTTCAAAAGTCTTACCTTATATGAATGTTTCCTCCAAACCTTTGTTTGGTTACAATAGAAGACACCCGTTTAGTGAAATCAATCTTGAATGACCTTTATTTTTGTCTAAAAAAAGTTTGTTTTTAGTTGGAGAGGAAGGCTATTAGTGATTAATATTTGCTGGAAAGTCACTTTGTTTCCACCAAAAGGACTTTTGAAAGGTAATTTGAAAGAAATGTCCATATAGAAGTATAAGATAAATGTTTTGAAGGAAATTTACCTGGAGTATAAGGTATGAGCTTTGAAAAACTGGTATATAATCGATGCTTTTTATCAGCAAGCCTTTAGTTTTGTTAAATGTTCACTAAACTGCAGGCTCCCAAATCTTCTTGTATTCTAGTCCCATATGAAAATTCTTCTATGCTTATCATTTTTAACAGTTAATGTTATTTTGTCTAGTCACGTAATGTCATTTTTTTTAGGTCTTTATGCCCTTCCTTTTCTTCTTTTCTAGTTGCAGAGGAGGTGCTCATCTACAATAGATTAATGTTATTTTGTCTAGTCACATAATGTCATTTTTTTTAGGTCTTTATGCCTTCCTTTTCTTCTTTTCTAATTGCAGAGGAGGTGAAAGCCAAGTATCCAAAGATTACATATGCCGACTTTTATCAGGTGATAGCACATTCTATATAGTTGCAATGGAAGATAATTTTTTTTGCTTCCCTCCCAGAACCTCTTTCCTTAACAAATAAAGGGGGAAAGGAAATATTTGGGGAGATTCTATATGCTATTGGTATTGGATATAAAATGTGTTGCAGTCATATTACCTATTTTTCACCAAATAAGAAATATCTAATTGAATCTGTAATGAAATGTTTGTTCTGTTAAAATTATGTGGAAGGATGCATCACTTGTCATGAAAATGCAAACAAGACTTCAGTTTCAAACTTTCAATAAAAATTCCCACGCTGTTTACATGCATGGGAGATGCCAATATGCCATTAATTTCTTCCAGATTCCTTCAGTTCATTTAAGGTGGTTGCTTATAGATTTGACATTATATTTTTCCCTGCAGTCATGGAGTTGGCTGAAACGATTGTTTCATGCACTTTGTATTTTGAAGCCGTGTCGTCTGTTTACTTCTCCTGTGCTGTTTACTTCACAAATTTCATCTATTGACAGTTAGATATTGAGTTGCATTGTGCTGTATTGTATGCTTTTTTGCAGCTTGCTGGTGTTGTTGCAGTTGAAGTCACAGGAGGCCCGACTGTTGATTTTGTTCCTGGTAGAAAGGTGTGTAATTAAGTTATTTTCTGGTGAAACGTGTAGAACTGTAGGAGTATTGGAGACTGCTCATGCTAAAGGTTTGTTACCTCATTTCAGGACTCCAAGGTATCTCCCAGAGAAGGGCGACTTCCAGATGCCAAACAAGGTATGTCTATTGGTTCTTTTTACCTTTTTGGTTTATCTTGTCGAAACACACCCAGAGACATCCCAATTGTATTTTCTTTGCGTGCATTGATCTAAATGTGAAAGTGAAAATCAAAGATGGAATGTTGAATATACGATTCTGTACCAGGGCTATTAGCTAGATGCCTTTTCAGTTTGTGAACTCTTCATGAGTGTGCAGAGGAAGTATTTTAGAGATGAAGTCAATTTTATTGCCAACCTTTGGAAACAATTGCGACTTCTCTGTTGTTATCATGCTGTCAATATCTCATTATCCAGCTCTTTATCAGAGACCCCTTCCACCAAACTGGGTAGGGGGCAAGAAGCATGTACACAGCGTTTACACAGTAACAAAAGAGAGCTTTTCTATTGTCCCTTTAATTGAAAACTTGATGACCATTTGATACTTCAAACAGGTGCACCACACCTGAAGGACATATTTTATCGGATGGGTCTTAGTGACAAAGATATCGTAGCCTTGTCAGGCGGACACACCTTGGTAATCCTTCACCTGACTTTCTATGTGCTTCTATATTATAGTCTATAGTTCATGGGCTAAAAAACTGTTACTTTGGTAACACAGGGAAGGGCACATCCAGAGAGATCAGGTTTTGATGGTGCATGGACCCAAGAGCCCCTCAAGTTTGATAACTCATATTTTGTGTAAGACTTTTCCTTTCTTTGGATGTGCATTTTTGGTCAAGAGCATCCTATTCTTGTCTTAAGGTTCTGCCAAAAGGTATTGTCTAAAACCACATGGCAATAACTGTCACCAGAGAGCTGCTGAAAGGAGAATCAGAGGGACTGTTGCAGCTTCCGACTGACAAAGCTCTGTTAGATGATCCTGTATTTCGCCCTTACGTTGAACTCTATGCTAAGGTATTTGGTTTGTTCCCATGCCTCAAACCGTCTAATAGCTTGATAGTGTTACTTGAAGTGTGGAGGGTTATACTATCGCCATCCCAAGCCTTCGTTTGTCCTTGATGGTCAACTAATGTCAACTTTGACATCAATTTCTCTTAATATATGTAGAGTACAATATAAAATGTGATGCATGATTAATCATTAATCAAAACAATTATTTCATATCATCATTTTTAAAAATTTGTACACCATTGTACGGAAATCTTGGTAAGTCGATGTCATTTGACCACCAAACTCAAGTGAGATAGAGGAAGTAGTTTGAATTCACATGAAGTCCCAACAGCATTATACGATGCTGTATCGAGAATTCCCTGACATAACTTATTAGTCCATCTTGAAACAAAATGGGAATCTCATGGGATTTATGTCAACTTGTGCTCTACCAAGTTTGAGAGCAATAATTTGTTTCCTCTGAAACATGTGCTTTGTAATGAAAAAGCCTCCAGTGAAAATTCCATCCACAATTTGCATCTTAGTTCCGAGTTTGATAAATTTGGTTTATTGCAGGATGAGGAAGCTTTCTTCCGCGACTATGCTGTTTCGCACAAGAAACTTTCTGAACTGGGCTTTACTCCTGGTGGGTCCAAGTCAGGGCCAAAGGACAGCATTATACTGGCCCAAGGTGCGGTCGGGGTTGCAGTTGCTGCAGCTGTGGTTATCCTGAGCTATATCTATGAAGTTCGCAAGAGAGTAAAGTAGACAATATTACCCAGAGAAACACAATTCATACATGCCAGTATGCCACATTTAATAGGCATGAATCAGTATCATAATTTCTTAAACCTAGGTATGTCTGTACTCTGTACCACCTATCTTCCGATGAATCTGTGTCAGTATGAACTTTCAAAATAAAATTATACCAGATTATAATCACCGTCTCCCTGGTTTTATTTTGGCTAAGACGGTCTTACGAAAGGCAGTTTCACTAAGGCGATGAGCCTGAGTAAGACCGTCTCATGTGAAGGTTGTGATTTTAATAATGGCTTGCTGCTGCTTCATTTCAGTCAAACCGGTCCTCTAATACCGCCTATACCGGACTGCTCTTACTCGTCATTAGATTGAATTTTTTAACGATCTCGAGTCATTTGACTAATTCTAAACGTTTAGGAATTAAAAAGCGGGCATTCATATACGCCCTCGTGTTGTATTAATGATTGTAGGTGACTGATTAGGTTATATTGTTACAGGTATGCACCTAACTTTACCAAATTCTGTGAATTATTGTTGGAAATACTCCTAAATGATTAGTTAAAGGTAGATTAATACAATACAGATCTAAATTATCATGTGGGTTTGTCCTTAATCAGTTGTAGTAATAGACTACTGCCGATTTAATTAGGGGCCTGTGTTTAATAATTTGTCCGATGCGGTCAGGACGTCAGGTTGAAGCTTTTTAAAGGCAAAAAACCCCCCAAAAAATCATGTTAGGTATATATTTTGGTACATGTAGTTAAGGAGTCTCCCCAAATGCCTAAGCACATGATATAATACGTGTTTCTGTCGGGTTAGGATCCGATAAAGTTTTTTTTAAGAGAGTTGACATAATTGACTATAAATAGATAATACTCCGTAGTACAAATTTTTTTTTATTAACTCGAGTACTCTACTAAAGCCTAAAGGGTTCGAGTGTAGCTGAGGCTTGTTGTCTGTTATGTACCGGGAAAAAAACTCTACTGAAGGGTCGGAAGACCGAACAAGTATTCTAAATATCGATAAAATCCAGGATAAGTGAGAATTATAGGTACCAAATAAGTGGGTAAAGGGTTGGGAAACATAGGAACAAGTAGTTTTCAACAATAAGGGTATTAATATTAATAGAAAGATGAAAAGAGCATGTGTGGGTTAGGCAACACATATCTACCAATTAACAAAGTAAAATACAATTACTTATAAAAAAAGAGAACACTTGCATCAAAAGGGAGATGATTCAACCTCCTCTTTTTAATTTCATTCCTATATTGCAAACTTGCTTCCAGAAGGTTGGTTGGAAAGTAAGAAAGAAAGAAAAAGAAGGCGAAATTGAACAATTTTCCGTTTTAAGGAAAGTTTTCGATCCTCTTAAACCTGTCGACTAAATTTATCTTTTTGGATGAATGAAGATCATCAATCTAGTTTGAGAATAAGTTACGAGAGTTTTTCACTAAATCAAAATGAAAATGGATGGTGAAGCAAAATACAATACACATGCCTTGTTCTTTGAGGCTAATATGGAACTGAAAATTGAGCTGAACTGAAATTAGTTGAAATTAAGCCAGAAAGAACAAGACTATACACTCCCTATGCATTTTTTTTTTTACCATTCTCACATTTCGAGACATTCGCTTCTCACTCTAATATTCTCGAAATACGTAAGTAAATTATCAAAGTGCGTAGGCCGTAGATACGATCGTATGAGTGCATAAACCTTACATACGAAGTACATTTAAAAAGCATTGATTATGTTAACTTTAATCTATGAGACTATGACATAAAAATATATTTAGGTTATCATCATACTACCAACTAACTACTTGCTCTAGTGTCCTTTTGCACCCAACCTTTCTTCTAGAAACACTTGTTTGTCTTCTAACTCACTCACTACCTTCTAGATCACTCCCCCCACTTTCCCACTATGCATGATTTATGATATTCTTACCAATTAAATTGAGAGTATCACAACAACTACCATTTTGATTTTGCCAATTTACAATTCCTTAACAAACTTATAAACAATCCTCTAAAGTTAGATACATACCCACATACTTAAGGGACACAACTTTTAAAGAGTTTTTATTACTTGAACGCAACAATATTGCGAATGATGAAGCGAGGGGGTTAACAGAGGGGCACGTCCCTGTTAAAAATTGAGAATTTTAAAAATTTTAGTTCAATTTATGAGATTTTGGGGTCTAATGGCCTTATGGCATCACTCGTTCGCCGCAGGAGAAATTTTTCACCCCTTAGATGTAAATCTTGACTCTGCCGCTGAATACACGTATTAAAATACCGTTAAACGTACAATATCTTTAGAATGATCTTTTAAACACGGCACACAATATGTACCTATACAAGAGTTTCGTATAACACAAAACCGATAGATATACCCACATTTTATGGCGTACACTTTATACCTACCTATGTTGGTATAGTTAACTCTTCGTTTCCTTTTACTTTCTTTAATGTGATAATTTATAATTTAAAGCATTTTTCCTTCTCTAACTTATTAACAATTGACTGTTAAATCGTCCCAGAATAAAATGGACCAATGAAAGAAAATGGAATGAAAATAGAAGCAATTGACATCTAAAGTATATAAAAGATGAGTATTTTAGAGAGTTCTTATTGGTTGATGGATTTGAGATAATTGGTTGCCTATGGGACCTCCCATGATTTATACAACATTTAATTACTCTCTCTCCTCTCATAAACTCAATTTCTATTCTGATTAATCTTAGCTTATTCATATTCATATGTTAAAGAACTTATGATAAAAAAAATTAAATACATTCAATGTTACACTAAAGATAAAATAAATGGAAAATTGTACAGAAAATTAATACAAACTGCTTAGTTTCTGTTTTTCAGCAGCTTTTACTTTCATTTTTTCTAAAACAAATCTTCATTGAACATTATACGTATGATATTTATATTTATATTATAATTGATCAGATTTTTGTCATTAATTAAATTAGTAAAAAAAATAATTATAATATTTATTTTATTTTTCTAAATGACAAAATATTTAATAACCAGAAAAAAATGACATAATGTCATAATATTTAATTAAAACTAATAATGTTTTTTTAAAAAAAAATACATATTTAAATTAGTTGTTAAAAGAAAAACAATTTGGTTCATGGATATGAAATATGAAATGAGATTTTATTTGATTTATCTCGGTTGGGGTTAAATTTCCTGGGATTTCTGTTAATTTCATGGGTTGAACGAAAACAAATTTTCATAAAATCAACTCAGAAATCCTGAAATTCATTCCCAAAACCAGGAAATTAATCTCGAAACCCATAAATTAATTCCCAAACCCAGAAACTTGGCCAATAAAGCAATAAAATCGCAAAAAAAAAAAATTGGCCAATAAACCAATAAAATTGCAGTAAAAAAAATGAAGACTCAAATGGAATTATTAGATTAGTTTTTAAAAAAATCAAATCATATATAATGACTAGATCGAGGAATATTTATCTAATATTCGAATCTCCAAATATGCACTATTTATATTATCACGGCACTAAACACTTAATTATGCTAATTATATGCTCATGTATTTATTGCTAGCGCCTGCTATTACCACCGTGCATTTTTTGCACGGGAATAAAACTAGTTGCTTTTTATTCATGAGCTCCACCTTGAAATAGAGTATTTAATCACATCAAAGAGTAACCCTTCTAGTCACTTCCCATCTAACAATATCTCACCAACTCATACCTACACACCATTTCTTTCTCTTCCCATGTCCATTGCCTATAAAACATTTCAACCCCATCTAAATCCTCATTAAAAAGGGTCACCTTTCTTTGCTTCATTCAACACCTACATACAAATTCAAGAATCATAATATTAACAACTATTTAAAACAACAAATTCCCTCTTTTACTCAAAATTAATAAATAAAAAAACTCTTAAACCTAGTAATAATGTTATTATTATTAAGAACATTTAATTAAATTAAAAGTGAGTAAAATAATAAAAATGGGGAGGTCCCCATGTTGTGAGAAAGCACACACAAACAAAGGAGCATGGACAAAAGAAGAAGATGATAGATTGATAGCATACATAAAATCTCATGGTGAAGGATGTTGGAGGTCTCTTCCTAAGGCAGCTGGTTTACTGCGTTGCGGTAAAAGTTGTCGGCTTCGTTGGATTAATTACTTAAGACCTGATTTAAAGAGAGGCAATTTTACTCCACAAGAAGATGATCTTATTATCATGTTGCATGGCCTTCTTGGTAACAAGTAAGTTATCATCACATCCTTGAACATACTTTGTTTTTATTTATCAAAGTCGATATTCTTGTCTAAGACGGACATATCTGTCTCAAACTTAACAATATATGAGACAAGAATAACAACATCTATAGGATAAGATGTTTCGCCTGCTTTATTCTTATGATAGATATGTATGTCCTAGGAGAGACTAACGGTTAAACTGTTAGGTGATTAAATGTGGGGTTAATTAAACATGAATTTTGTGAGGAACTAGGTTATTAGGGTTGGTACTATGTTTTGAATTAATTATTTTTTTTCAAAAAGTTTATGTGTGGTTAAAAAGACATGTTGAGGAATTTTTACCTTTGAATATTTTTCTTCCCTAGTTTAAGGTCATAAATTAAATATTTTTACTTGTTACCTTAGCTTGCATATCTTCCCTAGTTTAAGGTTACAAATAAGACCCTACATATCTTGGTCTTGAACAATATTTTCTGGGTAAGACGGTCTTAAACAAGATCAACCGGTACTTACTTTTTAAGACTAATGGTAGGTCTTGGTATGGTAATTGTTGAAATAATGTTGGTGACATAAATTGAGCTTGTAGAGAGTCTAGAGACTAACTAATTTATTAGCACTAGCATTAGACTAATGGAAATTATTTTGTGGGTAAATCTCTAGGTGGTCACTAATCGCAGGGAGATTACCAGGAAGAACAGATAACGAAATTAAGAATTATTGGAACACCCATATCAAAAGAAAGCTTCAAAACAGAGGAATTGATCCTGTCACTCATAAACCTCTCAATGAAGTTGCACCTCATCCAAATTCTTCTTCAACAACTACGACGACGACAACGACAATCTCATTTTCAGCTCCAAATACAAACCTCAAGAAAGAAGAAATCTTGGAACTTAATGATGAGAAATTGTTATTTCATCAACAAGAAATTAAGGAACCAAAATTAGAGAAATGCCCTGATTTGAACCTTGATTTAAGAATTAGCCCTCCATGCCAAGGAAATTCTGGGGATTTAAATATTGTTGAGTTTAGTGGTAGCAAAAATAATGGTGTTGGCATTTGCCATGATTTCTTAGGGTTGAGAAACAATGGTTCTATGGAGTTGAGAAGTTTGGAAATGAAGTAAACAAATTGATCAAGTAAAATTAGAGAATTTTTCACATTTGAAACTTGATTTGATTAGTTTTGTTAAGCTTACTTAGTGGCGGACCCATGCACTTGAGGGGTCGAAAAATTTCAACCGATGTGAACGAGTAATGTCATATGAGAAAAATTTTGAAAATTAAACCACCTTCGAAGTTTTAAATGTTCAACTCAGGTGAGTGTCCCTGCTAAGTGCTAACCCTACGCTCCACCACTCCACCACTGCTTAGATGAGGGGGAATGGTGAGAAAGAAATTTGTGATAATTCCGATAAATCCTTCCAATTCTCCATGTAATCACGCCTCGAATGATGATTAGTAACTAATACTCCTATTATGTAAATTCTTATATGAATATGACTCGTGAAAAAACTATTTTCAAGAAACTATGTGACTATTGTTCATTGTTCAATACGAGTGTATCACGATGGCGTGTTTTAAATTTTGTTATTCCTTATGGACTTGTTAGTACATTTTATTACTACGAGTGAAACTCAAAACCTCAGAAGTACCGTGGATAATTTTACCAACTCAATATTATATGATGTGAATCTTGAATCTACCTCAACCAATTCCATTTCAATTTGTTGCAATTCTAGTAAAAATCAGATTAAAGAAACATAAAAATAGTTATAGGTACAACTTATACCCTACAAAAGACAATAATAATTGTGAACCGTTGGAGACTACACTCCACTGAAAAGATCGGGTCACTTTCCAACAACCTACTCTCTTTTTTCTTGGATCATATGTGGGTTAGGTACACTCTTGGAACCTTCTCCTCCTATTTTAAG
>JAGPOY010000711.1:795-24484 GCA_018983105.1 Silene uniflora | reverse complement strand
TTGCATCATCACCAAATGTCATATTGAGTGTTAGTTTGTCAATTGCACACACCTCCCTAAATAAGCTCAGACATGTCTTTGTATCATTACCAAAAAAAGGCGAATTCGTCTGTCATTAAATTGAGGGGAATACTATGTCAATCAAATGATCCTAATTCTATAGAATATTCGCACATTTTGTATAAATAAGAATAAAAACACTTCTAATGAATATAGTTGTTAAAAAACACGATATAAATATCAAGTTCCAAGCTTAAATCGAATAATCCATTCGCAAAGTGCATATATTCACATTCCAAACAAAGTTAGATACGGAATATTTACGAATGTGATATTGTTTGCAATCGACTCGAACATCAAAAATATTATAACGACAATAATTTCATAGTGATCACTGCTCAAAATGTATAGAGAACCAAACTCAATCAAGATTCGCTGCTATGCATATGAAACTTAAACGATTAAAATAACTTCGGGGACGGCGCGCATCGCGCGCCGTGCAACCAACTAGTGTGCTAAAAAAAAAAAAGATACCCTAGCTAACATTTCATTTTTAGTAACTTATTTTGTTAAATAAGCTACCTCCTTAGTTAAATAAGCTACCTGCCAAAATACTTACAAAAAGTTAAGCTAGCGGAAAGTCTGAAACTTTGGTCAAATAAATTACCTAAAATTCTTTGCCAAACGGAGCTTAAATTTCAATTACGAGACACAAACCCAAGTCCATCGGGCTAAAAAAAGAGATTCAAACCCGTCTCATTGAGGTCCAACCCGACAAATCTTATCCGGATCCTGGACCGATTACCATCCGTAATCATAAATAAAGGGCCGAAGCCCAATCGCAAGTCCACAAATACTAACAAAGTTAAGTAACAAAGGCCCATGCTTGGAGACCGTTTAGAAACTTTTATTTATTTTAATTTTTAATTTATTTTTCTTTTTTAAGGAAACAGTTAGTTCTAGTACTTCCTCCATTCCATTAGATTGTATACATTTTCCTTTAATGACAATTCCATTTGGTTGTATACATTTCTAATTTGGTCCAACTTTTACCATCTAAAAGACTATACTACCCCTCTCTTATTTGAGTACCACCCGCCTCTTAACCCTATCATTTTAACAGCCGCATCATCTCTCATCCCTCTCTCCTCTCATAAGATCTCCTCTCATATCATCTTCATATCGTCTTCAATTTCTCCCATGCTGATGCTGGCTGGCTGGTTGTACTTTGCTGCTGGCTGGTTGTACCTTGCTGCTGCTGGATGTTGCTGCTGCCTTGTTGTTGCTGCTGCCTGCTGCTGTTGCCATGCTGATGCTGCTGATGCTGGCTGATGCTGCTGCCACCAGGTTGCTGCTGGTGCGTAATGGTGCTGCTTTGTACTTGTCCGCCATTTGTAGTTGTTGTTAGTACTAGCTGTTCGTTGCCCCTTGGTGGTGCATTTTGTGGATTTGAAGTGGTAGAGGAAATGGTGTAGTTATTTTGTATTGGTGGTGGACAAGGTGGTAAACCACTATTAATTGTAAAAGATGACATGAGTAAGTTTAGTGCATTAACTATGGATATTAAGTGTATTTATAGTAGGTTATGGAGGGAACATTGAATATCAATGAAGTTATTTGAAGTTTTCAGTTATTTGAACAATTCAAAAATTTGGAGCAAAAAAAAAATGGAGCCAACAGAAAATAGAACAAAAATTTGGATCTAAATTTTGGAGCCAAAATTTCCGGCGCCTAAATTTGGTGCCAAAAAATGTAAGCCACCTAAATTTGGAGCAAACAAAATCTGAGAAGGGCACCAAAAAGTTGGAACAAAAGAAGTGGGGTAAGGGGTACTTAAGTAATTACATATCTCACCTAAATTCTAGTGCAAAAAGCAAATGTATACAATCTAATGGAATGGAGGAAGTATAAAGCATTAAAGCGTTACATGTAAGCTATGTGCTTCCTGCTTTTTTACCACGCTATTTACTGCTTATATAAACAAACTAACAATTTACTAATCTTTGATCATACCATTCATACGGAGTAATTCATACTAATTCACACAATTGTTCAATTTTCTAAGGTAATTTTCTTCTTTCTCGTCTTATTTCCGCTTTTAATAACTTGTTTACCTTTGATTAAAGTCTTTGGTAGATATCGGTCTAGTTTCTTAAGTTAGTAAACTCGTAATTCAATAAAGTAAAGTTGGTATCGAGTGACGAGTGTCCCTGCTAGCCCTTTTTTACGCTATTGACGATATTCTGATCGTGAATCTTTTCCCTTTTTCTTTGATCCCTTTCCTTTTCAATTTGCGCAAATTAGAGTACCTAAATTATCATATGAGACGGTCTTGTATTTTAATTAATTAATTTGTATAGATATATGACAACAGTTGCATTTATTTGAAATCGTCCGAGACCCAGAGGAGATCAGACTAATTGTTTACAATAATTTTGTGTAAAACCGTCTTTAATCCAGTGACGCTATTCTTGTTCGCATTGTCTTTAAAGTACTATTTAGAAGTAGTTGTTGGCAACAGTGCACCTTTGCTTGACAGTATGATATATGATCAGCAATTGGTAGATGTTTACAATAATTTTGTGTAAAACCGTCTTTTAACCAGTGACGCTATTTTGTTCGCATTGTCTTTAATGTACTACCTATTTAGAAGTAGGTGATCGCGACTGTGAGCCTTGACTGTATGATATATGATCAGTAATTGGTAGATAAAATTATAACTATACTGCATTCTGAATGTATTTCGCAGAAAGAAAATCGCGGTTTAACAGAATGTCTGCACACGGTTCTGGTGGTAAGTAACCTAGAGTACATATACGGAGTATTATTTATTTGATCATATTCTGTTTGATTCTCGACTGACAAAAAACACACGCGTATTTAACAGCATCGAATGGGCCCACATCCTCATTTCCGTTCTTTGGGACCCAAAACTCGAGTCTTTTTGGAACTGCAGTAGGTAACTCAAATGGCGCTTCTGGTGGTAAGTTTCCAAGAGCACATTTGGTTTATTTGATCATATTCTGTTTGATTCTCGACTGACTTGTTCCTGATAAAAAAAAAAAACACGCGTATTTAACAGCATCGAATGGGTCCACATCCTCATTTCCGTTCTTTGGGACCCAAAACTCGAGTCTTTTTGGAACTGCAGTAGGTAACTCAAATGGCGCTTCTGGTGGTAAGTTTCCAAGAGCACATTTGGTTTATTTGATCATATTCTGTTTGATTCTCGACTGACTTGTTCCTGATAAAAAAAAAAAACACTCGTATTTAACAGCATCCAATGGGTCCACATCAGCGCCTTCGGTCTTTGCAAACCAAAGCTTGAATCCTTTTGGATTTGGGACAGGTGAGGATTCCTAAAGTCTAAATTTAGTGTTAAAAATCGACTTAGTAGCCGCAAAGTATATAACTATTATTGGCTGACTCTTTTCTGTCAAAAAGTTCAATATCCTGCAGGAAATAATACAAGTCCCTTTGTACAATCGAGTTCGAGTTATCCTCGGTTTGGAGAAGGTGAGTTTGCTCTCATCCAAACTATTTAAAAGCTGGTTGTACTCAAAAGTTCTAAACAAATGTAACATTGAGTATTTAATTTCTCCGCTTCCAAAACCGAGTTACAATGTTGTACTTAATTTGAGACAGAGAGAGTGTTTTATTTGATTTTCATCAGGTAGAACTAATGCAAAGTTTGAACTAATGCAACTCTATTTTGCAGGCGCAAATACAGTATCGCCATTTTGCAGTAGTGGAAGTGTCGCTGCTTTTGGTGAGTATTCGAGAGTAGATTTGATTTATTTGATCATGTTCTCGTTGATTCTCGACTGAATTGTCACTGACAAAAAACATGCGTTCTTTGCAAGCCAGAGCTCCTTAACATAGCATTTAATTTCTCCGTTTCCATAACCGAGTTACAATGTTGTACTTAATTTAGACGGAGAGAGTGTTTTATTTGATTATCGGCTGACTCTTTGCTGACACAAAAAAAAGCTCTATATCGTCAGGTAGAACTAATGCAACTCTATTTCGCAGGCTCAACTACAGTATCGCCATTTTGCAGTAGTGGAAATGCCGCTTCTTTTGGTGAGTATTCGAGAGTAGATTTGATGTATTTTGATCATGTTCTCTTTGATTCTCGACTGAATTGTTGCTGACAAAAAAAATATGCGTATTTTACAGCATCGTGTGGGTGCACATCCTCATCTCCGTTCATTGCAAACCAAAGCACCGGTCCTTTTGGAACTTCAGTAGGTGAGCATTCCTAAAGTCTAAAACTAGTGTTCTTATTCGACCATTTAATTAATTCCTCCATAACTAAATTTATACTCCGTATAATGAGGTATCCTTTAAATCGAATTGTTGCTGCAAATTACTCTATATTCTGCAACATCCTTGGTTCGGAGCTGATGAATATGGGCGCATTATAACTATTTTGCAGTTTGTGGTGCTCAAAGATGTCAATATTCGACTTTGTAGTCAAACTTTTCTAATTTTAGCCATTTTAATTTTCCCGTAACTCAAATGAGTTGCGATGTTGTATCCGTACCATTGAATTTGTGAATACAATGTTGCTGAAAGTAACTCATTTGTTGGAGTTACAATATTGTACTTAATTTGAGACAGAAGAGTATTTTAAATGATTATTGGCTGACTCTTTGTTGTCGAAAAAACTTTATATTGAACAGCAACTAATGCAGGTCCATTTGGACAATCGAGCTCGAGATTTACTGGGTTTGGAAGTAAGTTTGCTCTCATCCAAACTATTTACAAGCTTGTTATACTCAAAAAGTTTTAAACAAGTGTTGAATATGATCTTTGTGGCCAGAGCTCCTTAACATTGAGCATTTAATTTCTCCGTTTCCAAAACCGAGTTACAATGTTGTACTTAATATGAGACGGAGAGAGTATTTTATTTGATTATCGGCTGACTCTTTGCTGACACCAAAAAAAAACTCTATATCATCAGGTAGAACTAAATCACTAATGCAACGTTTGACCTAATGCAACTCTATTTTGCAGGCGCAAGTACAGTATTGCCGGTTTGCAGTAGTGGAAATGCCATTTTCTGTGGTGGTGAGTATTCGAGAGTAGATTTGATTTATTTATATCATGTTCTCTTTGATTCTCGACTGAATTGTCACTGACCAAAAAACAGGGTGCACATCCACATCTCCGTTCTTTACGAACCAAAGCTCCAGTCCTTTTGGAACTTCAGTAGGTGAGCATTCCTAAAGTCTAAAACTAGTGTTCTTATTCTACTTTGTAGTCACAGCTTCCTAACTTCGACCATTTAATTAATTCCTCCATAACTAAATTTATACTCAGTATAGTGAATTTTTTTCTAAAATGGGACATTTTCACATTGAATTTAACGAAATGGGTAAGCTTTCAAAGTAATAACCAAAAATAGGCACACGTGTCTCCGAAGTTAGGCTCGGTTTCAAGTCGCTCTCTCGCTAAGCGACTATAGCCAAGGTGACGCTTACAAGCTCCCAAACCTGCCAATATGACAAGTACACGAGTCGCCTTGGCGCTGGGCGACTTGAACTCAAGTCGCTTTGCCGCGCAGCGGCTTAGTTCTGTAACTTTTGCAGAAATTCATCTTCCCCGTCAGATTTAAGTGTACCCTGAAATTTCCTGAAATTGCACGACCTTCATAATGTTCAATACATTCATATTTTCCTCCATTTGCCAAGTAAAAAGCATCATTAACAACAACAAATGAAGGTAATAGTTAATACCTTGAATTTCAATGGAGATTGAATAAAAAAGACCTAAATAGTTGTTTGGTATTTGCTAGAGAGTAATAATTCCAGTTTTAATTGAACTAATTGATTGATTTGAGGGATTTTTGAGGAAAAATCGGGTAAGTTAGGGTTTGCAATTTTCTGGATTTTTTTTGAATTGGGGATGAATGATGAGAGAGAGAGGGGAGCGCTGTTTTATTTTGAAAAGCGAAGCAAGTCGCTCTCCCGGTGAGCGACTTGACTTCTTGTCCCAGGTTCGCAAAACCCGATCCTACGTGTGCCTATTTTTGGTTATTAGTTTGGAAGTTTTCCCATTTCGTTAAATTCAATGTGTAAATGTCCCTTTAAATCGAATTGTTGCTGCAAAATGCAAATTACTCTATATTCTACAACATCCTTGGGTGGAGAATAGAGTCCGAGCCCTCCTGAGTTCGGAGCTGGTGAAAATGGTCGCATTATAACTATTTTGCTGTTTTTGATGCTCAAAGTCTAAAACTGATGTTAATATTCGACTTTGTAGTCAAAGTTTTCTAACTTCGGCCATTTTAATTTTCCCGTAACTCATTTGTGTTGCGATGTTGTATCCCTTCCATTGAATTTGTTAATACAATGTTGCTGAAAGTACCTCATTTGAGTTACAATGTTGTACTTAATTTGAGACAGATAGAGTATTTTATTTGATTATTGGCTGACACTTTGCTGTCATCTATATTGAACAGCAACTAATACAGGCCCATTTGGACAATCGAGCTCGAAATTTACTGGGTTTGGAAGTAAGTTTGCTCTCATCCAAACTCCTTAACATTGTACTTAATATGAGACGGAGCGAGTATTTTATTTGATTATCGGCTGAGTCTTTGCTGACACAAAAAAATACTCTGTATTATCAGATAGAACTAATGCATCTACGTCTGGACAAACATCGTCGAGTTTTGCTGGGTTTGGAGAAGGTGAGTTTGCTCCCATCAAAACTATTTATAAGATTGAAGAGTTTATAATTGATTTATGGTCAAACTCCCAAACTTTGAAATTTTTTTTTATGCAAATCCTAACTTTGATTTGTAATGTACTTTTATTGAACTTAATTCATGTTTATAACACGCAGCAGCAACTTCTACAACTCCATTGTTTGGACATCCGGGTCCGAGTTTAAATACTTTTCGAGGAGGTGAGTAATCTCCTGTCAATTCTTTTTTTTTTTTTTCGCAGCTTATGATGCTCATAGTTTAAAACATGTTTTGAACAATCAAATTTGAGTTACAATGCTGAAATATAAACTTAATATTCAACAATTACTTTCTACAAAACCATTGTTTAGAGTTCGACAATCGAGTATTTTATTTGATTATTCAGTGACTCTTTGCTGACTAATAGCTCTCTCTGCAACAGCATCATTTACGACACCAGTGTCTACGTTACAAACTTCAAGTTTCCCGCTTGGAGGTGAGTATTCTCCCATCATATCTAATTCTTGCAACATTTAGTTACTTTGCCGGGTATGCTTTGTTAACTTCTTTGTCTGCTTCTCAGGTCGTGGTCCGGCTACAGCTGACAACTCATGTGGAGGAACTCGTGCTCCTTACCAACCAACTCCTGCTGTGGAAGATGTACCGTCTTTTTCAGAGCTTTATTATTATTTCGATGTTTCAAAGATTTTATCATAGGATTAAATTCAAAGCTTTTATAAAAGAAATCTGATCTTTGATTGGGTTTAATCTTGAAATTTCCAACAGAATCCCTCATATAAAAACCATAGTCTCGTCCTTATTAATTCAATATCAGCTATGAATTGCTACTGCAATAAGAGCCATGAAGAACTGAGATTGGAGGAATACAATCAGACAAGGAACGGAGGTAAATTTTCTTGCTCTTGTTTGTTACATTGGGGCTTTTTACACTTCTATTACGACGAATAATTGAGTGTTATCCCATGTATATTCTGCATTAAAGCCCAGGGGAACAGCGCGAATATGTTCTTTTTGAATATCGCCGTTTAGTTGCCAAGGTACAACTATTTGTTAATCCCTTTTTGTTATGTCATAAAAACAGGACCTTTTTCAGCTGCACATGTTCCTGAAGTTTCAAGCCCTTTGCCAAGTCTTTTTTCCTGGTTGCCACCCCCCTGTGAACCCCCTGCTTCCACCTTCAACCGTTCTCCTGAAAATCTGTCCCAGTGGGCAGGTATATCTCTTTCCGAGTGACTAAATGCAACGTGATTTATGTTTACGATGAATAATTGAGTCCGTTTTCCCATGTATATTGTGCATTAAAACCCAGTGTCAAGAACCAAGGGGAACAGCGCGAATATGCTCTTTTTGAATATCGCCGTTAATTGCCTGGAAGATTGTAGTGGTTATAAATTATAATAATGCAGAACTGTTTGTTAATCCCTTTTTGTTATGTCATAAATAACAGGACCTTCTTCAGCTCCACCTGTTCCTGGAGTTTCAAACCCTTTGCTAGATCCTTTTTCCGTTTCGAGCAGATTTCCTTTTCAACCACCTAGTACAGAACCCCTTGCAACCTTCAACCGATCTTCAGAAAATCCAATCCAGAGGACAGGTATATCTTTTTCCGAGTGACTAAATGCAACTCTATTATTGTTTACATCTTATTTTTACATTTTCGTCACGTATACTAAATCAGGCCTTTTTAGTTCTCATAGAGCATCTGTAATAGACACATTACAGGTTTACAATCTATATACAATGTGTCGCCGGACTTGCATTTCATATCCGTAATATGGTATTTGCTACTAGAATCTGCCATATAATCTAATAAGAAGTTCGATTTTTGACAGATCCTTCGAGTTCTCTTGATTCTGATAAGAACCGTACCACGCCAGTTCAAACCAGTGTAGCTCAAACACTCCCAGTTCCAACCCCAACTACAACAACTACAATGTCAAATCGAACCTTAAATGTGAATCTCAATGACACGACATTGTCGATCACAGCATCGGGGGGAGCTTCCTTTATCCCGTCATTTGTGAATTGCATCATCCCTGCTTTTGGAGCCTCTGGGAGCAATGGTTGGCCTCTAAATTCGGAACTAGGAACACCAGTTTTGGGTTTCCCCATACTTATCCCCACTACACTCGCATTCACCCCCCAATACCCTCAAGTTTCTAATCCCACTAGCGCTCTTCCTTTACTTCAACCGGAAACTCTCTCAAATCCTCGTAATCCCGCAAATGCCCATTTAAGTACATTTGCAGTGACTTCTTCTCATGATTCACCATCTGCTGGAGTCCTTGGAGAGCAAATTGCTAATTTAAGTACATCTGCACCTCCAGCACCAACCAATGCCGCCCCTTCTAGAAGCGCATCCCCTTTTAAATTTAACTTTCCACCGACTCAGCACTCTTCTTCGATCCCTAAAGGTCTTGAAATCATTGTCGAGCACCTCGGTTTCAATCCATGGGAAGAAGGAAAAAGGCTTCTCCAAGATTCTCAGGTTGGACAGATTCTTCTGTGTGAAGATTCATCTGATGATGCAGATATTCTATCTCTTGCTGAATTCGCAGTCGAACAACATAATGCAATGGAACAGTTTCGTAATCGACAACCAGTAAGTTCATGATAACTTCCCATATATAATTCTTTGTTTACATTAGCATCGTCATAGGTTACTATCTACAAAATTATTATCAAACCGTTTTACAATCACCCTCTTTTCCGATGTTAAACTTGTAACTCATGTGACAGTGGCAGGTTGACAAATGGGAGTTACTGAAGGTAACAGCAGCATGTTTAGAAACAGTTGATGGAGGAAGGTACCACATTGTCCTCGAAGCTAAGAAGCCCGGCTCATCCAAAATACCTGTCTATGCAGTGGTGCTTCGGAAGAAGACAGACCGTCCTACTCCTCTGATTGTTCTAGAGAGATGGCTGTTCAATAGCCTGCTTGCCTTAGGGCCTACTTTCTAATCTTGCAAGAACGTTTAGTTTAGATTTCGAATATATAGTTACTGTCTTAAAAGTGACTTTGTTAAGCTATTTTGGAGTATTTGCAAATATATGAGAACATTTCCCAAATATTCTTCTGAGAAGTTACGAGTGCAAATCCTCTGTTTT
Source organism: Silene uniflora (assembly GCA_018983105.1). NCBI lineage: Eukaryota > Viridiplantae > Streptophyta > Magnoliopsida > Caryophyllales > Caryophyllaceae > Silene > Silene uniflora. The sequence goes on along the minus strand of JAGPOY010000711.1, from coordinate 14,661 downwards.
ATTTTTGCGTCGCATCTAGTGTCCAACCATCTCTTCTCCGTATTAAATCGATAATGTGTCAAAAGGACTTCTCATGGTTCACCCTCTGCTGCCGGAGTCCTTGGAGGGCAAAGTAGTAATTTAAGCAGCTACTGGTCTAGCGAATAGGAAAAGTGACTTTGTTATGCTATTTTAGAGTTTTTACAAGTTTTACTTGTTTAGAACGGAGAAGTGACTTTGTTACTGAAGGTAACAGCAAACAGCTTGTATTTATTTTTATTTTTTTTTGAAAGAAAGACTCCCGAAGGCATTAATCTATTAGAAAACGATCATAAATTATAGCAGCGTTCGCAGCAGGCGGTAGACCGTCTGCCTAAAAATCCTACCAGTAACTCTCGGTAAAACATGTGCTAACTCATGCGCAACACAATTGACTTTGGTAAATTTAGTTCGCTTTCCTAGGTTTGACTTCAATCCGTTCTTCGATCCTAACCGGAAATCTGCCATGCATCTTAGCCGTGGTTTCAGGGACGTAAACCGGGAAACACTAGGTAAGAGCACACATCTAGGGCAACGAAGCTCCGCTTTGTTTCCCCAGCCACGTTGTCCTTCTCTTTCTTCAACATCGCTCTCATCGATATCCACCTTGACCAGGCAAAATCAACCCGTCTTGAAAATGGCCCGAGTTTTATTGACCCATAACTGACCCGGCCAGCAACGATCCGATCCGAAACCATTTAACCCGAAAATGAAACGCAAAACATAACTCTAGTTGATCGAAAAAGACTTGAAATGAAATGACTTTTCCCTCTGAATGACTGTCCAAAAATGACCCAACCGCTTGACCCGACCAATATACCCAAGCTAATTATCTAAATCCACTGGACTACGAAGCACCCAAGCTGGCCCGACCCACACCCGACCGACTGACCCGTTTGCACTTTGCCATATCTAAATCCACCGGACTAAAAAAATGAGATTCAAACCCGTCCCATTGTGATCCGACCCGGCATATTGCCATCCTTAGCCCTTAATTGCAAATACTGGGCCGAAGCCCAAATCGTAATTCCACAAATGATATGAAGTTAAGTAATAAAGGCCCATGTTTGGAGACCGTTAGAAACAGTTATCTATTTTTTATTTTTTATTTTAATTTTTGTAAAGAAACAGTTAATAAAGCGTCGCATGAAAGCTAGGAGTAAGTCGTAGGGAGCCCATCCTGCTTTTTTCCCACGCTAATCATTGCTTTATATTACTAATCAAAATTCATAATTCATAATTCATACTAATTCACAAAATTATTCAGTTTTTAAAGGTAAATTCTTCTGCAATTCCTTTTCTTTGTTATGTAATTTGCATTTTTATTTTATCAACACGTCTTTAATTAATTAGTTGTTCTTTTATAAAGGTCGGTCTGGTACTCTGTCTGGTTGATATTTATAATGGCGGAAACAAGATTTGTAGTTATTATAGGTTAAAATAAAGATCGAAACTTTTTAGAGAGTAATATATAAACTATATATACGACGAGTAACGACTGTCCCTCCTAGCCCTTTTATGTTACTGGGTATTTTTTGTAGGGCATTCTGATCATGAATCTTTTCTTCTTTTATTGATCCCTTTCCTTTTCAATTTATTATCTATAAACATGTTAAATCAAGGTAAATTACCCGAATTTTAGCGCAAATTAATTACTCCATTTATTGTTAAATTTTTTCAATGTTGTTGGAAATATTTTAAAATCTTGGTTGTCTTTGATCAGTGATCACGAGTCATGTACGAGTGATCATTTACAGTACTGAACTTAATTTGCTCCGTGGTAAAAAAAAAAAAAGCAAACACGCTCAAATTCTCGTATAGGACGGTCTTGTATTTTAATTAAACTGTATAGATATGACAACAGTTGCATTTATTTGAGATCATCTCAGAGAATACTAACTGTTAACAATAATTTTGTATAAAACCGTCTTTTATCAGTTTAGTGACGCTATTCTTATTCTCATTGTCGTCAATGTACTATGTAGAAGTAGTTGTTTGCGATTTTGCACCTTGACAGTATGATATATGATCAGTAATTGGTAGATAAAAATATAACTATACTGTAATCTGAATGTATTTTGCAGGAAAAACATCGCGGTTTAACAGAATGTCTGCACACGCTTCTGGTGGTAAGAAACCTATAGTACATATGACTTCGTTTTTATTTGATCATATTTTGTTTGATTCACGACTGACAAAAAACACACGCGTATTTAACAGCATTGAATTGGTCCACATCCTCATCTCCTTTCTTTGCGACCCAAAACTCGAATCTTTTCGGAACTGCAGTAGGTAGCTCAAATGGTGTTTCTGGTGGTAAGAAACCGAGAGTCCATTTGGTTTATTTGTTCATATTCTGTTTGATTCTTGACTGACTTTTCGCTGACAAATAACACGTGTATTTAACAGCATCGTGTGGGTGCACATCCTCATCTCCGTTATTTGCGACCCAAAACTCCAATTCTTTTGGAAGTACTGCTGCAGGTAACTCAAATGGCGGTTCTGGTGGTATGTAACCGAGAGTCTATTTGATTTATTATGATCATATTCTGTTTGATTCTCGACTGACTTGTTGCTGATTAAAAAACACGCGTATTTAACAGCATCGAATGTGTCCACATTCACATCTCCGTTCTGTGCAACCCAAAGCTCGAATGCTTTTGGATCTGGGGCAGATATTTCAAATGGAGGTTTTGGTGGTAAGTAACCGAGAGTACATTTGATTTATTTGATCATATTCTCTAATTTCTGTTTGATTCTCGGCTGACTTGTTGCTACAAAAACACGCGTATTTAACAGCATGGAATAACTACACATCAGCGTATGGGGTAATTCCAAACCAAAGCTCGAAGCCTTTTGGATTTGGAATCGGTGAGGATTCCTGAAGTCTAATTCTAGTTTTTCATTTTCGATATTGTAGTCAAATCTCCTTAACTTCGACCATTTAATTACTCTATACTCTGCAACTTCGTTGTTTGGAGAGTAGACTCCGAGCCCTCCTGGGTTCGTAGGTGGTTAATATTCGACTGGTGTTAATATTCGACTTTGTAATAAAAGCTTTCTAACTTCGACCATTTAAATTTTCCATAACTCATTTTAGTTGCAATGTTGTATTCGTTCTATTGAAGTTTTGTTAGTATAATATTGCTAACAATAACTTTGTATGATTAAAACAGCACCTTCTACGACTTCTGCTTTCAGCGAAAGGAGTCCGAGTTCTACATGGTTAGGATGTGAGTATTCCGAGCTCTATAACATTGAGTAATTAATTTGAGACAGAGAGAATGTTTTATTTGATTATTGGCTGACGTTTTGCTGTCGAAAAAGTTGGATGCCCAACAGGAACTAATACAAGTCCCTTTGTACAATCGAGTTCGAGTTTTCCTGGATTTGGAGGAGGTCAGTTTGCTCTCATCCAAACTATTTATAAGCTTGAAGTATTTATATTTGGGCAAATTCTAATTTCAGACATTTTGTAATAAAAAATGACCATTTAATAAAAAAATGTTGCGGCTAATGTTACAGTTAAAAGTTTTTCACATTTTACTAGAAAATTGTTCGGGTAACTTTGGTTTGTAATGTTGTATACTTGTATCTATTTTATTGAACTTGCAGCAACAACTTCTACAACTCCATTGTCTAGAGACACAACTTCGAGTATTAGTACTTTTCGAGGAGGTGAGTAAGCTCCCGTCATATATTTTCTACAGCTTATAATGCTCATAGTTTAAAACATGTTTTCAGCAATCAATCGAAAATAAGTTACAATGCTGAAATATAATTCTATATTCAACAATAACTTCTGCAGAACCATTGTTTCGATTACCACGACCGAGTTCAAGCTGTCGTGGTGGTGCAGGTGAGTATGCTTCCAAGTTCCATTCATCATAGCTTATTTGCAGATTCTAAATACAAAGTCTAAAATAAATGTGTTGGTATATGAGACTTTGAGTTTTGTGGTCAATGCCGGTGCTAGGATTTGATATCAGCGGGGAGAAAAATCCTCGCTCTACCAATTGTGATAAAACTCGTCCTATCTGACGAGTAATTTATCCGTTTCTAAATTAAGTTGCAATGTTGTATACTATTTATTGACTCTTTGCTGACTAATTGCGCTCTCTGCAACAGCATCTTGTACGAAAGCAAGGATTAGGCGACAACCTTATTCAAATCTTTTCGCGGTAGGAGGTGAGTATGCTCCCATCATAAGTAATTCTTGTGACATTTACTTTGCAGGGTATGCATTGCTAATTTCTTGTCTGCTTCTCAGGTGGTAGTCCGGCTATAACCAACAACTCATGTGAAGGAACTCGGTGTGCTCCTTACCGACCAACTCCTGAGGAAAATGTACGTCTTGTTCAGAGCCGGCTAGTAACATGTTCTATAATAAGGGTCTCGAAGTCCATTAGTTTCGTAATAATAAATAAGTCGAGATCTAATTTTGACATTTCGAACAGCCGCTCTCTTCACACCACCCTGGTCACATTGTCTCAATATCAGCTATGAATTACTACTGCGAAAAGAGTCATGAAGAACTGAAATGGGAGGATTCCAAGCAGAAAAGGAACGGAGGTAATTTTTCTCGCTTTCTGTTCGTCACATTGGGCTGTTTAAAATTCTATTAGAACCCAGGGGAACAGCGCGGATATGTTGTTTTGGAATATCGTCGTTTGTTGCCAGGAAGATTGTAGTGGTCATACATATTTTAGAACTGTTTGTTAATCCAATTTAGTTCTGTCATAACAGGACCTTCTTCAGCTGCAAATGTTTCTGGAATTTCAAATCCTTTTCAACCAGCTAATTCATCCGGCTGGTTTCCACCCTCTGAACCCCCTGCTTTCGCCTTCAAACGATCTTCAGAAAATCCGTTCCAGAAGACAGGTATATCTTTTTCCGAGTGACTAAATGCAACTTGATTTCTGTTTACATCTTATTTTTACATTTCTTCATGTATAGACTAAATCAGGCCTTGTGCTAGTCTGCTAGTATGTTCTTTTGGAATATGTTCTTTTGGAATATCGCCCGGTTTTGTCCTCCTGCCTTCTTCTCTAACCTCCAATGCGAATATGTTCTTTTGGAATATCGTCGTTAGTTGCCACGAAGATTGTAGTGGTTCTGTAGAACAGTTTGTTTTTTTGTTTGTTAATCCAATTTAGTTCTGTCATAACAGGACCTTCTTCAGCTGCATATGTTTCTGAAGTTTCAAACCCTTCGCCAAATCCTTTTTCCGTGGGCTGGTTTCCACCCTCTGAACCCCTCGGTTTCACATCCAAACGATCTTCAGAAAATCCGTTCCATAGGACAGGTATATCTGATAGATGAACCAACTCAACCAAAACCTTTATAGTTATTCTTAATACGCTCCCTCACTCAAATGCCCGTTTGGGCTTGAAGAGTGGTTAGTGTGCACAGGCTCCCCCGTACCGTGTGCTGGGGTTCCACTCCGAGGGTTTTTGAGGGGTTTTGAGGTTGCCAGGATTCGAACCCGTGACCTTCGGTCACACTGGCTCTGATACCATGATAGATGAACCAACCCAACCAAAACCTTAAGGTGATGGTTGAGGCCCAACTATTATAGTTATTCTTAATAATATCTTTATCCGAGTGACTAAATGCAGCTTGCTTTTTGTTTACATCTTACTTTTACATTTTCTTCATATTCTAGACCCTAGACTAAATTAGGCCTTGTGCTACTGCTGACTCTGCTGAGCCTTTTCTTAGAGCATTTGTAATAGACACCACCTTACAGTTTACTCTGCCGCGCATACTTTGAGGATATGTATTTCTGTTTTGTTGGTTCTCTGAATAAAACTTGTTAATTTCATTGTCTGCTTCTCAGGTGGTGGTCCGGCTATATCCGATAACTCATGTGGAGAAACTCGTGCTCCTTACCAACCAACTCCTGCTGAGGAAAATGTACGTCTTGTTCAGAGCCGGCTTGTAACAAACCCTCCAAAAACAAGGGTCTCGGAGTTCAATTGTTTCGTAACCTTACTTCAAAACAAAATAAATAATAAATATGGAGTAAATAATTTAATGATTATAAACATTGATTACTTGTTTGGTGTGGGTTTAATTTTGTGTTTACTTTATCAGAAAATTTAGTTTTTCTTATTCGAGATCTAATCTTGATATTTCGAGCAGAACCTCTCATGGAACAACGCTAGTCCCGTCCTTACTTCAATATCAGCTATGAATTGCTACTGCAACAAAAGCCATGAAGAACTGAGATTGGAGGGTTACAAGCAGATTAGAAACGGAGGTAATTTTTCTTGCTTTCTGCTCGTTACATTTGGCTTTTAAAACCTAGTGTCAAGAACACAGGGGAACAGCGCGAATATGTTCTTCTGGAATATCGTCTTTAGTTGCCACAAAGATTGCAGTGGATCTACATATTGTAGTACTGTTTGTTTTGTATGTTAATCCTTTTTAGTTCTGTCATAACAGGACCGTCTTCAGCTGCAAATGTTTCAGGAGTTTCAAACCCTTTGCCAAATCCTGTTTCCTCTTCGAGCACAAATCCTTTTCAACCAGCTAATTCATCCGGCTGGTTTCCACCCTGTGAACCCCCTTCTTTCACCTTTAACCGATCTTCAGAAAATCCGACTAATAGAACAGGTATATCTTTGTCCGAGTAACTAAATGTAACCAGCTAATTCATCCGGCTGGGACTATCCTAACTTGTTTTGTTTCGATTTTTGACAGATTCTTCAAGTTCTCTTGGTTCCGATAAGAACCGTACCACTCCAGTTCAAACTAGCCCAGTCCAAACCAGTGTAGCTCAAACTCTCCCATCTCCAAGCCCAACTACAACAACTGCAGTGTCAAATCAAACCTCAAATGTGAATCTGACATTGTCCATCACAGCATCGGGAGGAGTCTCTTGTATCCCGACATTGGTGAATTGTATCATCTCTGCCTTTGGAGCCTTTGAGATCAATGGTGGGCGGCCTCTAAATTCGGTATTAGGAACACCAGTCTTGGGTTTCCCTGTACTTATCCCGACTACACTAGCATTCATCCCCCAATACCCTCAAGTTTCCGTTCCCACTACCGCTCTTCCTTTACATCAACCGGAAACTCACTCAATTCCTAGTAATCCTGCAAATGCCCATTTAAGGACAATTGCAGAGACGACGACTTCTCATGTTTCACCTTCTGCCACAGTCCTTGGAGAGCAAATTACTAATTTAAGTACCGCCTCATCTGGAAGCGCGTCCCCATCTGATTTTAACTTGCCAGCGACTCAACACTCTTCTTCGATCCCTGAAGGTCTTGAAATCATCGTCGAGCATCTGGGTTTCAATCCATGGGAAGGAAAAAGCCAGCTGCAAGATTCTCAGGGTGGACGGATTCTTGTGTGCGAAGATGCATCTGATGATACAAATATTTTATTGCTTGCTGAGTTTGCAGTCGAACAACATAATGTAATGGAACAGGTTAGCGATCAACCAGTAAGTTAATTGTCAGACCGCTTATACACAAGAATAAATTCATTATTTTTCGTACTGTTTGCTACACTTGTTTAGCTATGGATAATATCGATAAGCTTGTAGCCCATGTTGCAGGATGACGAAGTGGAGTTACTGAAGGTAAAAGCAGCCTGTTTGGAGGCAGTTGATGGAGGAAGGTACCACATTGTCCTCGAAGCTAAAAAGGCCGCCTCATCGGTAATACCTGTCTATGCAGTGGTGCTTTGGAAGAAGACAAACCGTCCTACTCCTCTGATTGTTCTCGAGAGATGGCTCCATAACTGACCCGTCTGGCCGTCTCATCTAGTACGTTTTTGTTTTGAATTTCTGTTTTCGATTCTTGTAAGAATATACCTCAGATATTCCTTTTAGGAGGTTTTACATTCTTAAAACTGATCTTGTTATGCTATTTAAGAATATATGAGAAATGAGAAGTTTCCTCGAATATCGGTCTTTCATTAGGGGTAAGGGGTGGTCGGATGTACGCAGCCTTACCCCCGTGTTAGCAACATAAAAAGGTTGTTTCCATATACAATATTTATTATATGCGAGTCGATTGGCTTCGGTAAATTCAGTTCACTTCCCTTGCTTCGACTTGAACCCGCTCTTCGATCCTAACCGGAAATCCACCAAGCATCTTAGCCGTGGTTTCAGGGACGTAAACCGGGTCGAACCCATCACCGGAAGCGGAAATCACCTTAAACCTGCTCAAAACAGCAGAAACCACACTCTTCATTTGCAAATAAGCCATCTCCTTGCCTAAACAAATCCGAGGGCCCGCGAGAAATACTGGGTACGAGCACGCATCCCGAGCAACGAAGCTCCGCTTTAGTTCCCCAGTCAAGTTGTCCTTCTCTTCCTTCAACCATCGCTCTGGCCGAAACTCAGGCCAGTCTTTCCCCCATATCTTCTCACACCGGCCCATCGCGTGAGTAAAATAACCCACGGTCATTCCCTTCTTCACCTTCGTTCCGTCTGGTAAAACGTCGTCAGTAACCGCATTTTTGAATTCCACTGGCACAGGTGGATACAGCCTCATCGACTCGCTAAGCGCGGCGTGGGTGTACGTCATGCCTTTTAATTCCTCTATAACAGAGGAATTATACCCCTGTTTTTTTACCGTCTTCTTGGTAATTTCATTTACGATTTCTCGTTCGACGTGTTTGTTCTTTTGGAGCATCCAAAAGAACCAAGTTAAAGCTGCTGATGATGTGTCTTGACCGGCGAGGATGAATGAAATCATCATGTCGATGACCAATTTCTCATCAAATCGACCAGTTTTGAGAAGTCTTGACAATGCACTATTCTCCTTAATATCTGTTTTCGGGTTTTGTTGGATCGAATCTATCATGCCTTTGACCAATTCCCGGAACATTTGAACTGTATCGCTAAGCTTTTTCTCCGAACCAATTTTGAAAAATCTACAAACTTTCCATATGATAGGAAAAATCGCATGATATCGATTATGACTTAGCATCAACGCCTCGTCAAATGCTCTCACAAGTTTAGCATCTGGCATAGACGGTGCCACATATCCCGGGTTATCCCCAAATGATAGTTCGCAAATGTTATCGAATGCAAATCTCTGAAGTAAGTCCTGAAGATCGATGACTTTATCTTCCTTGGCGGCATCTGATAGAACTGGGATTAGTCTATCTGAAATCTCGGAACACACAATGTTTTCGATAAATTTTTGTAATGCTATGTGGGTGAATTCGACACTAGCCGCTTGTCGTTGGACCTTCCAAGCATCTCCATTTTCGGTAAAGAGACTATCGCCAAATAGGTCTCTAAAGACGATTTTATGTTGAGGACCCTTTTCGTATTTCTGAAATTGGGTCTTTAAAATGTGCTCGACTGTGTTTGGGTCACCGGTGAAGACACTAGGTGTTCCAAAAGGTGGGTGCACGACAACAATCGAGGTTGGAGAAGTGGATATAATCTTCGAAAGCCATTCGAAGATTTCTTCTTGCGTTAACCCGGAGAAGGCTAACAAATGACCAATTATCGGGTATGGTTTAGGTAACTTATTAAGATTGGTAATCTTCGTCTTGGTTGTTGGTTTCGAGATCTTGACGAAGAACAATAAAAGAAATGTAAGAAAAAAAAGCAACAATGGAAGTAACAACATTGCTTCTTGGAGTTTTTGAGTGTTATTGTGTTAATGTGTGTAGCATTTGTAATATCACAAATACGTAATTTAGGCGTAAACATTATTTGACTATTTGCAAATTCTATAGTTTTATTTTATTAGACCTAGCTAACAAACAGATCGGGTTGTGTCAGGTTCGTGTTCGTGTCACATGTAAACAGGTTACAATTCTTCCAACTCAAACCCGACCCAAATAAATATCGTGTCGTGTTCGTGTCGACCCACTTATATAAATGGGTCATAAAGCCTCAACCCTAATCCGTTAATTTCGTGTCGAGTTCGTGTCGTTTTTTTGTGTAATGTCCATATTTGGGAAGTTTAGGTATATTTATGTGATGGAGGATCAAGAAAAATTAGGATTGATTTAGTAAACAGGTCATTCGTGTCGAGTTCAATTCGTGTTTAGAAAGCTCGACCCAAACCCAATCCAATTAAATATCGTGTCGTGTTCGTGTCGATCCACTTACATAAATGAGTCATTAAGCCTTAGCCCAACCCATTAATTTTGTGTCGGGTTTGTGTCGTGTTCTCGTGTTGCGTCATTGTTTCCCAGCTCTAACTTTCATGCATGTATCATTAGTTAATAATGTGCATGATATAATGGTTGGAGAACTTGTAGAAGAGTTAATCTCAAGTTTCTCAACTAATAAATCATCCTGCATTCCTTCTTGTTTAATCACCCAATTTTAGGGTTTTTGGTAGTAATTATTAGTTTGACGTACACTCTACCGTTTACACAACTGCTGAAATTGTCAACAACATACGACTATATACGAGTATTATTTTCTGAGGATCCGAGTGTTTATACAGATATCCAATAACATTGTACTCCGTTAGGCGTTAGTTCCTTGTTGATATTCGAAACTAGAAAGCTCGTTGTATTCATACGGAGTACATTCTAGTGTTTATTACGCTTATTTGGCTTCAAGTAAAACTCGGTATGCCACTCTTTTTTTTTTCTGACGTCGTCTATACTTTTGTCGAACTCATTTCATAGTTACACTCGCTTAGAGGGGCATAGATTAAGAAAGAAGTGGACGTAAAAGAAGGTTATGAAAAATCGTAAGTTTACACTAAACACGACCAATTACTTGCCCTTTCCTTCTACATGACATGATAGTATGATACCCTTCCCACTAGCGCATTTCTTAATAGTTGCGCCATTTAGTAAATGCATCGAATCTACTCCCTCTCATTCATTATTAAGTGTCCCATTGTTAGGATGACACGAGAATTAAGAAAACTAGTTTTACTCCCGTGCAAAAAATGCACGGATTATAATAGCAGACGCACGACAATGAATTAAATTGAAAAATTGTATCGACAATGAATTAAATTGAAATGTAGTAAAAACCTGGGCAAAAAATGCACGGAGCGTATTGTCGTAATAGTAAGCGCTACTATCGGATACATGGCCTTATAAATAGTTTAGATTTAAAACTGTATTCAGTATGCTATATTTATGGTACATGACATTTTATGAACTTGTTGGCTGTGGTGGTGGAAGTAATTGGCGTGACTCACATATAATGAAAAAAAATACTCATTTATCAGATTACACGTATATGGATAGCCATTTAAATTTAAATTTCATTATAATATGTTAATTTGTATTTGTATTGGGTCGATCAATTTTTTTAATTTTATAACTGTTAATTGTGTCATCCTAAGTTTGATCTCGTTTATTGAAATTATTCGATTACTACTAACTAATTGGAAAAATCATTGAAGAAAATTAAGCACTGCCTAAAGATGAATTTTAGTTAAGCAATAATTTATACACGAATTAGCAAAAGACGATCTCATACGGTGAAATAGTTTTATAAGAAAACTATTCATTTAAGGCTAATAAAAAAAATTATTTTTAGACATTGAAATTCTCTAGAGTACCAGGGTAAAACTGTCTCGTAATAACTACCGTCTTCACATAAATTCTCATTCAAGACGGGCATATCCGTCTTAATGGGTCAAGTATCACACATAAGAGAAAAACAAATTGCATTGAGATAGTAAAGGTTGCCCACCTGTGCAAAAAAAACGTAGGTTATTTTTAAAATTTTGATATTCGAAGTATGTTAATTAGTATGAAATTTAAATAGAATTAGATGTAACACCAATTAATTTAATTTAATTACTGTATAATTCTCTAATGGACTACTTATTAGCTGCGGTTCTTGCTACTCGCCTACTCTTGTCTTGAGAATCATGAATTTGTTAGATTAATAAAATTGAATGTTGAACATTTGTTAGAATTATCTAGTGCACACGGAATATAACAATTGCGGCCTAAAGGTTAACAAAATACATAGATCAATATTAATTCATTTAGAATAAGCTCATTTAAATAATGAGTATTTAAATATGCAAATTATCCAGGGTAACAAAATAAAATGGGTGCTGATTTTCGCAGTACGCATTTTAATCATCGTAGTACACTATTGACAATTATACCCCTCTCATTTTCCCATTCATTTTCCCTCACTAACTTCTTTCTAAGCTATTCTCTCTAGTTTCACCTACCCATAATTCTCTAATTTCACCTACCTTTAAAAATTAATCATATACTACGCTGATAAATTATATACTTTGTACATAAAATTATCTTTAAAAACACATGTACTTCATTCATAAACATTCTACAAGCACGTGTAATTTTATGTACTAGATTGAAAAATATATCCAACACGCAGTCTGCAAAAAAAAAATTAGAAAAATCAATGGCATTAGTTAGAAAATTCAATGACATTACTGTATTACTGCATGCAATATACATTGAAGAAAAGCAAATCCAACAATGTAGGCATGTATTACGTATTTACGGAGACTACGTACGGAGTACTACTATGAACCACCATCGAAGCAAACTGGGCACGCATAGCCATAAAGCACCACAAACAAACCCATTGTGCCGTACTAATTATATTTTAATTAATTTAACATAAACCCTAATTAAAAAGAATAAAATTATAAGAAATAGTCAACTAAATTAGTAATATGGGATTAACGAACTAAATACATGCTATTCATTTGAATTATCGTTCATAATTGAAGAATTTTAAGGAGGTTGAAGAAGGTTAAAGACTCAACAACAAAGGGAATGTAGAAAGGAGGTGGAGATAATTAGGTTTGATGTTTTTGAATGAAGGGTAGAGAAATGGAAAGTTTTGTGCAAAAAGTACTGTAATGAGTAAAAATTGTACTGCGAAAATAAATTACGAATAAAATATACGAAGTATATTTTATAAATTGTGAATTTTGATTGGGTTTCTTGGTATTGGGCTTATCCCATGAACTTATAAAATTGTATACCTTCACATGAAAACCCTCTTACTCACAAAACCTAGCATAACACCCCCTTGCCCTAGAATAACTCTCTTATCCCTCACCTTGCCTCTGATAAAATTCAAATTACCTATAGTCTCCAACCTTAGAGCGTGTTCTTGTATTTCGCCTAGGTAATTAGTCTATTTTTTTTTTTCATTCTTAATAGTATATTTTCATTATAGTAAAATATGATGATGCGTTTTGCGTATTATATTTTATACTATCTTAAGTCTAAAGCAATTATCCGCTTAAACTTTCTAGATCTAGTGATAATAATATTACTATTAGAATCATTTATTTTCACTATTTTTTCGTTATTATTAAATTTTGTTACAAATTATTTCAATATTCTTACTTTCTAGTATTTTTGACTTATGAATTTTTACAGCCTATTTTAAATGTTGCATGTTGTATATTTTCAGTATGTTAGCATTTTTTTTTTTTTTTGAAGTATTTTCACTTTAAAATTATTTTTCCTTTTTTTTTTTTACTTTTTAGGAAATGAGTTATTTTTACGATTTCAATAATTTGGCACTTTCAATGTTTTTCTAGTACGATTAAACTCTCATTATTTTATGTATAAACTAAAATACTGAAAAAATAATTTTCAAATTTTTTTAAATGCTTGAAATTATTGTTTTATTTATTTATTTATTTATATACTAATATCAATTTTTTTTCCGTTAATTTGAGATTTATACACATAATACTGCCTTGTGCCTTTATCCTCTTTAAAAAAAAGTGTCGATTTTATGAGATTTTATTTTATATATGTCGTATAAATTTATAATATATAGAATTATATAGAATATAGAGAAAAGAAAACATAAGAATAAAAATTGAAAGTAGTAAAGAGAGTAAATATTGAAAGATGGAAAGAGAGTAAATAATTCTTGGGAT
>JAGPOY010000710.1:0-15589 GCA_018983105.1 Silene uniflora | reverse complement strand
AAAGGTAGCTGATATTTAGTAAAATGACGTAAAAGGACATGGTATAGTATTGTTATCGTTTATGATTTTATTATTATCGTTGTGTTATCGTAATGTAATTTTTTCACTATATTTATACAAGTTTCCAACCCGTGTCAAAATGAATGGAAATAATAATTAATATATCACAATTACGTAAAAAAAACTCAAATAGTATATTATTTAAAAATGTACTTTATGGATACAAATTTAGTTTTTTATTAAACTCATACATAAAAAATAAAAATAAAAAAGAAACGAATATTGAAAAACAGGAAAGCAACATAGAACGATATCAAGATAAAAAAATAATGTCGTAGCTTTTCAATGGTACAATGACACGGCGTGACTACTCTGATTTCCAAAATTATTGAAGGGCAAAAAGGGCAAGGAAAATAAAAACAGGTAGCTGAAATCTAAAAAGCTACCCCATGTAGCTTTTTATTTCAGCTAGCTTATTTCGCAAATAAGCTACTTGCCAAACACTGCCAAATAAATAAGCTACATGGAATTTTTGACAAAAAAGCTACTTTTGTCAAATCAGCTACCTGAAAAGGCATGCCAAACAGAGCCTAAAAAGATCACTCGAATTGTAGTCGGTCCACTTTAGAAATGGAATTAAAACTTTAATATAAACGGGTTTAAGAAGAAAATATTAAATCAAACCGACAAATAATAATATTAAATCTCATTATAAACAAAAACAAATAAATAAATAAATGAGATTATGAAAAATGGCGGGTGTTACATTAGGGAACGCACAAAGACCTTAATAACGGAGTGCTCAAGGTTGTTCGTCTTCATGGCACTTACGGATACATTGGTCTTAGTCGTGTAGGAGGGGTAGTACTTCGTGGCCCTAATGCCCTTAGGTATCTTGTCGTGGTAATCTCCATTCCTCACACTCACTCCTAGGCGGGTGGCAAGCTCGTCACATGATATGGCAAAGGGGGTACTACGGAGCCTAAAACTCGCGGTGTGGTTTCGGGCGTTATAGGTGAAGGACCTCAAAAATTCAAGGGTGAGGTTGTGGTAGCTTATCTCCTCCAAGTTATACAAACCCTATATCCCAAGTCCCGTAAAGATGGCGTGAACTTCCTACTTTATTCCCAAGGCTTCAAGGGTACCCGTCGACATACACTTAGTGGCGGTCATCCTCTTTGTGGCTAGCTTTTGAAACTTACTTTTATGGTCCTCACTCCCAAAAGAAATGGAAGGGTAGTCCGGTAAGGTGATGGCGGGTGGAGCCTCCGGTTGGGCTTGTGGTGGTTGGCGAGCATTCCTTCCGCGACCGGTTCTAGCATTCCTCGACATGCTACATAACAAGGAAAATTACAATGTAGAAAAGGTGAGGATCAATGGTTATCATATGGAATAAGTTCAACCTCCATGACACCTTGTGTGGCTAAAAAGGAACAACACTCTTATGAATGGTACAAGAAATTTCTCGAGAAAATTTTATCTTAAAACTTTTCTCAAACACGTTTGCCCGAAATACTTAGAAAAATAAAACTTTAGTGTGACACTTTTCCATTTTCCCTATAAATTGAAATAATTTTTTTTTTTCGTAGGTGCTTATTAAATAGGAAATCTCATTTGGTTGACATAAGGAGGAACATAAGTTTTCGGTGACCCAAGAAAATCAACTACATACACTTGCAACATACTTAAGGAGAATGTCTCAAAACTTAGCCCTCCACTAATTATTGTTATCAAATATTAGGATAACAACAATGAGTAGGGTAAATTATTAACACCCAATAACTTGGCATATGCATAAGGAAACGAGAATAATTTGAAGACATATCGGAACGAACACATGAAATACCCTTATTAGAATGCCACTTTCTTTTACAAATCGAAGGACATAAAATTTTAAACCAAGTTTGCGTAATTTCGGATGGAATTTAATAATAAAACATCGGATTTTTCCTTAAACTCTCCGGAATTTGGAATTAAAATCCGCCGTACATAATTGTAGGAAGCGAATAATCCTTCAAAATTTAAAGTTTTGTAGGACTACTACATTTGTTTAAACCATCCTAGGACGACATTTAAAGTTGAGCATGAAGTTTGTTTGAGCTTTAAGAAGTCACTTGTAAGGCTCTAGATACAAAAATTTTAAAACAAGAACCCATTTTAAGGCCAAGACAAACTTCCTATATGGAAAAGATGGTCTTAAAATGCATAAGAATCACATTTTACTCATAAAAATCGAAATTTCGGCATGACCCATCCGTAAATTCGAAAATCCAATGGGTTTTAAGACGAAAATTTCTCACATTTAAGACAAGATCTATAACTAATAACAAAGGTTAAACCTTTATGGTGCATCAACACCCAACAACAACCACAAGAAATCCCATATAAGCTCATCTTAAGACACATTTCGAATTTTCTTCTCTTAAGCAAATTTGACATAAAATTTTAACTTTTTGATAGTAAAAATAGCATACAAGACTAGTTACTACCATGAATTAAACAAAATAATACAGAAATTAACACATTTGTACCCAAAACCGAGTAGATCTAGCAATTTAAATTGAAAAAAACTAGTGGAAAATATCACTTACATTGCTAAATAAGGTGGTTTTGAGATGAAATCAACATGTAAAATCTTGACCCAAGCCACAAACTAGTAATAATGGAGTTTGAGAAATAACTTTTAGAGGATTTTTGATGTAAGATGGTAGGTGAAAGAATGAAGAATGAAGAAATGAGGTGAAGAGGGTAAGTAAGCCACCCGTGTGAAATATCACTCGGTCCAGCGGCACTCGGTCGAGTGAATTCCACTCGGTCGAGTGGTTCCTTCACTCGGTCGAGTGGTCGGTTTTCCAGGAACTTACAACTTCCTGGAACCTGATTCACTCGGTCGAGTGGAATACCTACTCGGTCGAGTAAATTTTCACTCGGTCGAGTGTTGACTCGTACTCGTCGAGTGACTGCTGGGACTCCTTTGATTTCACACAAATTCGATTATAGTACTCCTGCAAGTCAAAGAAAGGGTCGGGAGTCCACCGGTTCTAAGTGGGACGTCCCATGTTAATTCGCATAATCACCGAGCCTTCGGCACGCGTGGAACGACCAAGGGTTTCACAAGTAACGGAAATTAATCCTCTCGCAATACACATCACCTAACCATAATACGTTCCATACAAGATCGTAACTTTCGGTCTTATGGTTACCCCTAGGCACTCATCATATCGGCAACATATCAAGCAATTCTATTGCATCATAGTCATAATCAATCATACGTATATACAAACATGCATCATTCACATAGCGCCCCCCCTATACTTTACTATCTACCCGCGTGGTGATCAACCGATGCAATAGGCACTAGCTTTGACGTGAGGGCGCCCACTCACCCAAAACCGTATTCCCATTGCACATAAGTTGGATTCCTTTTATTAAACACTTCTAGGTTCATTAATTTGTTGGTTTAGGTTCCAAAATCGTCTCTCTGATACCACTTTGTAACACCCCGACTATCCGGCCAAGATAATCGGAGCATTACCATCTCGGTCTTCCGAGGTAGTGTTTCAAAACTTGGATAAAAGAACACTTTATTATAAATGTAAAAGCTTAGTGATTACACAAACGTAAACAAATGATATGCAACTCATAACTACTACACTTCTCTAGACTACTACATGTGTCTCGTGACTCTTCAAGCCGTCCCGCATCCCACGTGCTATCCACATAACCTGTATACAATCTGCTCCCCATATGATCAAGGACATCATATGGATCAACGCAGGCCACCCCAAGAGAGACAGGCGACAGACACGCAACAACAAACGTCAGTCCCAAGAATAAAGACATGTGAAAGATGCAAGATACGTAAAGTAAAAGCAACAAGACGACAATAAGTGTAATCCTCGTCTCCACCATGTAACCCAGCATCGGGACACGCCCAGACATGCCGTATCTCACAAGGTACTCCGAACACGTCGGTGGTACCGGGCCCAAGAGCGACTCGGGTCCCCTGCCAGACATCGTGTCTCAACCACACGAGTCCCTCCAAACTCAAGCCATTAATGTGCACATCCCTCTTGGAGTGGGAAGCTCCAAGAGGCGACCCAAGCGGAAGACGATCTCCCAATCGTCCTCCGTCTCCACAACAACAACCATATCACCTTTACCAATCCTCCATTATGCAAATGTAACCAACAACAAACCATATTACACTACCATTATCGCAATCCTCATAATGACATACTTGATGACTAAACATGTTATAATGCAACTAATCTAATTATATGAGACTAATTACATATTAAACCTTTAAGTGCATATTAACTCAACATGGCAACCGAGTAGGATTAACCTACCTTTTAGCATGCTCCATAAGCAATCCATCATAAGTAAGGTCCGTCTCATAAAACCGTCTCACCCTAAAAAAATCACATAATAACTATCACATACATTCTAAACTATAATACAACATTAAATCCCTTACTAACACCCATTAATTACCCATCTTACATAATCTAACTACTAATTAATAAAAACAAGAGAGAAAAGGTGTTAACTCACAAAAGGTGGTAGAGGAAATGAGGTTGCTCCATCTAAATCCATGCTTGGCCATGGAAGAGGGTGGTTTAGGATGAGTTTGGGTGAGGGAGATGTAGTTTAGAGAGAGTGTTAGGTGGAGAGTGGTGGATTGTGTTAGGATAAGAGGAATCCGAAATAAGGTTTCACGGGTAAGGACAGCTGGCACTCGATCGAGTGAACCAGTCACTCGGTCGAGTGAAAAGCACTCGGTCGAGTGAATCTGCTACTCG
This sequence comes from Silene uniflora, assembly GCA_018983105.1. NCBI lineage: Eukaryota > Viridiplantae > Streptophyta > Magnoliopsida > Caryophyllales > Caryophyllaceae > Silene > Silene uniflora. The sequence continues at coordinate 10,784 of JAGPOY010000710.1, read as the reverse complement.
TCCGAGTGGAACGTACTCGGTCCGCTAAACATCTTACTCGGTCGACTGCAACAGCGTTAGGTCTCGAATGGGTTTCCACTCGGTCTATATGACCGAGTACTAGGTCGAGTAAACCCGAAAGTTCGGGTTGTTACAATCTTCATCTTCTTCAATCTACAAACACTCATATTCATTCCCAATCCTCAAAAACCACTCAAATATCAACCAAATCCAACCAAATCGCTCCCTAAATACTCTAAAAATCATTCTAATCCATTTCTACACAATAAAAACCAACTTTTCAACCTTCTACATCCCCAAAATCACCCAAAATCATCACTTTAAAATTAAGGGGTCCAAAAAAATTCGTGAACCCCTTATTGCTCTACGGGTTTGATTATTGCCTTCTAGCCTCGATTCACTGGTTCTAGCAAGCTTCTAAGGCATTTTCAAGGTTGATTGGTTCTTATTTGTGAAGATTTGAAGCATCTTTTGGGTAGTGACTTGTGGTGGATTTAAGAGGAATGGTAATTGGTGGCCTTATAACTAGAATGGCCAATATGTTATGTCTGGAATTCAATGATGATGAGAGGTACACACCTCTATCCGGAGGCACTTTGATTGATGAGATGACCATCTTTCGTTTCCACCAATGGTGGAAGTATAATACGTCGGGCGAATTGATTGGTTTACAAGGAGGTGCTCTACATTCACTCTTTCTTGCTTTGAGATACCACCCACCGAGCCTAGGTCGAGCTACCTTGTGCCTATGCCAAGCTACCTCCTTCCTATTGAGAGGATTGCGGCTCCACCACCTTCGAGACATAGGGAGAGACCTTTTACTTCCTCTCATGCACTACCATATCCCCATGTCTACCGACCCTTTACTATACCTCCTCCCGCGGACCCGCCATCGAGCATTGACATATTGATGGGTGATGTGACCATAATAGTTGCACTTTTAACCCCTTAACGAACCCCATTTGGCATGCTTTTATGTATTCATTAGGGTCCTTTCTTCCTCTTTAGCTTCCTATTTGCTTTCTATTGGTTTTGTGCTTTTTTGTAGGCGGAGGAGCCAAACGATGCACATTTAAGAGCATTTCGAAGCTAAATGGACGATACACAAGGGCCAAGCATGTAGAGGAGTCATCACCAAATGCCTAAGTGAAGAAAATGAGCTAAGTCGAGGAGTCCCCACGGGTTAGGAGCTGAGCCGCGCTGGTTTTGAAGCAGATTGGGCGATTATACTTGTAGGCCGGGCGACCTAATCACAGGCCGGGTGACCCCGACCCGAGGTCGGGCGACCTTCCTGAAGGTCGGGCGGGCCAGAAGTATCACGAGCCGGGACGACCGCCTTGTGACCCGTGCTGCCCATAACTACTCTGCCATGACCTTGAGCGACACTCCACCTCAACTTAACTTAATTCTACACTTAGTATAAATACCCTCTCTTCCTCATTAGCCTAATATAGAGAATTATGGGAGAATTAGAGGCAAATTAGGATTAATTAGTTCAATCAATTGTAAACAAATCTTTAATTACTCTTTAATTTAGCTTAATCTTTCAATAACATTCATAGGTTAGATTGAAGAACACTTGGGTTGTAATTGGAGAATTGACATCTCTTCATTTATCAAAGGGTTTCTTCTTATTTCATTATTGATCAAGTTTCCTTAAAGTTGGTACAATTTCTAATCCTTTTAATTACTTGTTAATCCATTTAATCATTCATCATGTTTTCATATGCTAGTTACTCTTTACCTCTTACTTGCAATTTTACCATGATTAGTGAGTAGTTACCCAACTAGGGTAAATAGGTAATTAGGGGAATGATTATGGGGATGAACATATGCTAATGTTGAGGGTTAATTGATTGATTAAACTTGTTGTGATGTTATCTAGTCTTATGCATGCTTTATGTTTGATGAAATGCTTGAAAGACAAAACTAGCATTGATTCTCTTTAGTCCATGTGAACCTTGTAAGATCGTAATGCCTCAATGATCGCAAGACTACTATTCAACCCTTGTCTTAAGATTGAAAGCCTCGATTGAGGGTTATACCGTGTTTAAGTCTAGTAGGGAAGTTAGGGTGTACGGGTAATAACTAACTCTTTCCGACCTAAGGGTTGTAAGATCGGAAGCCTCGACCCTATTTCGTTATGACCTCAATCAATCTACCCAATTCGTAAATGCATGTGTTCTACCCATGATTATCCCCTATGATCCCATGACACCCTAGTATTTCTCTTTATTTGATTACATCCATACTCTACTTGCTTGTTTACTTGGCTTTAGATTATAGACTTTATCTCCAACACAATTGTTACCCTTTAGACTTTTACTTTGCATATCCTAAGACGAATAGATTGCTAATACTAGTTACGCGTCCCATGGACCGACCTCGACTTACTCACTATCATGTTAGTTTGTTGGAGAATATAAATGTGTTTGCGTGAGCGATACGACGACAATCGTCGCACCAAAATGGCGTCGTTGCCAGGGACGGTGTTTTGCTAGTAGATTTATTTGTCTTTAGTTGTACTTAGTTTTTGTCTCTTATACCTTGGGGAAGCTCATTCCTCAAGGTGTGTTTCTAACTATTTCATCGTGTTTGATATTTTGCATGCCAAGAAGAATACAAGACACTCTTGTACTTCTTGATCTTGAGATAGAGAAAACCTTGAGAAGACAGAAGAGCTCTTAGGAACCCTTCTACTTCAACAACGGATCATTTAGGAGAACTCGGGAAGTGAGGATAAGTGAAGTTGAGAGAGTCTTTTCCAACCCTTTTGCAACACAAGGAGAGGAGAAGCCACGAACAACTAGCCAAATCCCAAACAATCCACCAATCATGCCTAAGTTTTCATCACATTCCGTTCCCACCGAAGAAGATTTACCAAATGCAAACCCAACACCACCACATCTAACCGGAAATTTCATAGCCAAAACCGTCTTCATCCAACTCGTAGAGCGTAGTCAATTTGGAACACCTTCATATGTAGTTGTTTTGTGACTATTGTGAGGCCATATCTCAAAATGGTGTCACACAAGACCAAATTCGATGGGTGTTGTTTTCATTCCCTCTAATTGGCACCGCTAAGCAATGGTTCAAAAGTTTGGACAAAGCTAATCTAGACATAGACTCATGGAAGAAGCTAGCCTTAGCTTTCTACAAGAAGTTCTATCCATCGGAGAAGACAAACATGTTAAGAGCTCAAATCACCGGATTTAAGCAAAGGGATGAGGAGTCTCTTTATGAGGCTTGGGAGAGATTCAAGTCCATATGCCGCTCTTGTCCCCATCATGGTCTTACCGAATGGTTCCTAGTTCAACAATTTTGGAATGGACTTTATGAAGATTCAAGGAATGTGCTCAATATGGGCTCGAATGGAAGATTCACCGAGGTTGATGACAATCAAACTTGGTCCAAAATCGACGAAATGGCAATTCATAACTCTCAATATAGTAGGCCTAGGAAGGCTACTAGAGGAGGAAGACATGATGTTGATTCCGTCACTCAAATAGGAGCCGACTTGAGTGCTCAACTTTGTTCACACCTTGACACTATGAATTCCAACTTTGAGAAGGCCTTTGCCAAATTGAGTGAAGCTTCTAATGCACCATCAACACAACATGTTCATGCTATGACAATGGCACCACAAATCCCAAGTGGAATTTGTGAGAATTGTGGAACATTGGGACATGACAAGGTAGAATGTAAATGTTCGAATGAACAAGTGAATGCGTTTCAAGCATATAGAAATGGTACTCCATACTCCAATTTCTATAATGAGAACACCAAATACCATCCTAACCTCTCATACAAGAGCCAAAATGTCCAAAACCCACCTCCATACCAACCACCTCCCATGAGAACTCAAAATCAAAGACCACCTTTCAATCAAAATCAAAACCAACCTTTCCAACAAAATGCACCCTTCAACCAAACACATGACCAACCTTTTGATGTCCAAAGAGCGGTCATGCAAATGCAAAAGAGCCAATAAGACTTCTTCGCTCAAATGCAAAAGCATAGTCAAGCTAAGGATGTCACAATCAACAACATCTTAGCCCATAACAAGATGATTGAGACCCAAATCTCCCAATTGGCCTCATCTAGTTCAATTAGACAAAGAGGGCAATTGGCTCCCCAAGGCAACCCTCCAACAAGAAATGAAACCGCAAATGCCATACACTTGAGGAGTGGGACTCAATATGACGGTCCTAGAATATAAGAAGAAGAAATGGAGGAAGTCGTTGTTGAGACAAGGAGCAAAATGAATGAGGAGAGCATGCGAGAGGATAAAAATGGAAGAAGGAATGGGAGGAGAGGTGAGAATAGGAATGACCATGAGAAAGAAAAGAGCAATGAGAAAAAGACCACCAATGAAGAGCCTATCGCTATCAAGCTACCATTTCCAAGTAGGCAAGTGAAGCCTAAGCTTGATAGAGAACTTGACAAATTCATGGATATTGTGAAGAACCTAGAAGTTTCTATTCCATTCACCGACTTGATAACACATGTACCGGCTTATACCAAATTCATGAAGGATATACTCACCAAGAAGAGGTCCATTGGAAAGATGGAGACTCTTGCTTTTGCTAATACTTCTAGTGCTATTCTACAAGGAGTGTCTCCACCCAAATTGCAAGATCCGGGTAGTTTTTCTATCCCATGTACTATCGGAGACACTAGGATTGCGAAAGCTATATGTGACGACCTTGGAGCAAGTGTAAGTGTGATGCCTTATTCAGTCTATGAGAAGCTTGGCATGGGAAAGTTGAAGTGCACAAGCATGACCTTACAAATGGCGGATCGCTCCACTAAGGAACCTATGGGAGTACTAGAAGATGTGCCGGTGAGAGTTGGCAAGTTTTACATTCCCGTTGACTTTGTTGTGGTAGACATGGCGGAAGATGCCCACATCCCCATAATCCTAGGAAGACCATTCTTACACACCGCCGGAGCGGTCATTGATGTAAAGAACGGGATGTTGACTCTAGAAGTGGGAGATGAGAAGATCACTTTCAACCTCGTCAAGATGATGAAAGCTCCAAGTTTCAAAGAGCCATGTTTCGCCATTGATCAAGCAAATGAGAAAGGAAAAGAAGTTGAGCTTCCACCCATTGCAACTTCAAAATGGGAAAAGGAAGGAGATGAAATTGAGAAAGCTATCTTTGGAGAGCAAGTTCCTTTCAAGAAGGAACTCACAAAGGAAGGAGATGAAAAGGGTCATGACATTCTAATTGACCAAATGAAAGAAATTGTCTCGAACTTGAGCATGGAAGGAACACAAGAGCAAGTCGTAGGACTTTGGGATGATGAATTCGAAGGATATGTCAACCCATATGTAGGCCATGCTATGACTTTCGACTACGAAGCATGTTATGACTATCCTAATTCAATCACTCATGCAAAGAGCTCTACTTATGAAAAAGGAAGCACATCAAGACCATCTCAAGAGTTTTTCTACAATAGTGAGCAAGAATTCAATTTCTTTGGGGAAGTGTTGAGTAACATCAACAACGCCTCCGCTCCACCCCCTCATTAATCAAACAAGACAAGTAGTTTGGTGGAGTCCTCTCCAAACCACCATTTGTAAATATACTAATCTCCTAACTATGCATTCGTTTATTTATTATTGCATTTTGAAGTTGATCATGTACAATTCATTGGAAGTTATTTGGAGAGAAGTGAGGGAGGGTACTCTAATTTGTGTTTTGTAAGTGTAGATGTCGCCAAGGCAAAGTGTGGGGAAGTTTTTAGCATGCCATTACATTGCCCCACACTTTATGGAGTCAACCCGAGTTACTCGTAGCTAGGAAGGGCGGGCAAAACAGAGGAATGAAGAAAAAAAGGGTATTGTACCAGGGGTCGGGCTGCCTAGAGCCAGCCCGAGCGACCTAAGGCTTGGGTCGAGCGACCTAAAACTGGAGTTCGAGGTCTGAACCAAAACCAGCCCGGGCCAAAACCGAGGTAGCACGGGCTACCCAAGTCGAGCGTCCTATAAGTCGACCTACACCATTTCTTCTTCATTTCTTCACATATCCATCTTCTACAAACACAAAACCCCTCTTTTCTCAAACAAAAAACCCATCTTACACAAATCAAAATCCATCAAAACTCAACCAAAATCACTCAAATTTGTTGCAGAATAATCTTTGACACAAATTAATCACTCCAATACCATTTATTTGACTCCAAAATTACTCAAACTACACCCAAAATCTTCTCACCCAAACCTAGGGTTTGAGAAATTCGAAATTGGGCATTCCAATTTGGGTTTGATTTAAGCATGATTTGTTGATTGTAGAGTGTTTATCAAGCATTATTAGTCATTTTGGTATCAATTAGTCAAGGATTATGGCAAGAACAAAAGGAAATACCAAGGCTCCAACTTTGTCCAATCCCACAAAAAAGCAAAGGGCAATGGCAACAAGGGAATTAGCGATTGTGAATGAAGAAGCTCAAGTGGAAACTATTCCGGAACCTCCTACTATCGCACCATTGGAAAAATTTCCGGAGGTAACTTTCATTGATGAGAAACATAGGTCCGCTTTTGATGTTTTGTCTTCAAAACGAGTTCTAGCTACCCGTTGCATTGACCCCGAAATCCTAAAGGAACTAGGCATTCATGATGATACTCTAGCATTCTTTGAATCCATGGGGTTAGGAACAATTTTCAAGATAAATGAGCCTACCTATCCTGCACTTACACTCGAGTTTTTGAGCTCACTTAAGGTCATTAAGACCGTGGATATGAGACATGTAGAATTCCGGCTTGCCAACAAAGACCGTCGAATGACCTTTGGTAGCTTTGCCAATGTTTTTGGCTTATCGCCTCACTTTAGGGGGAGTGTTCACCCTCATGACTTTGAAGCTAAACCGGTTTGGAAGGCAATTTCGGGGCATGAATTTGAGAATTATAAGCTTTGCTCGGCTTTGTTAATACACTATTCGGGAATTCGAATTTGGCACCGTTCAATGGCAACCACTATTGTGGCTAGGAAGGAGGGAAGTAACTTCACCCACCTTGACCTTGCCATTCTTAATATGAGATTAAAGATTGGGGGGAAGACAACTAGCCTCGATTTGTCCCACACTTTAATGATGCAAAGGTTTACAAGAAAGTTCCGGGGAACTATTTGATGGATTCATTCTACATGAGCACGAAAGCATCATGGATAGCGATCAATGATGATCCAAAGACCTACACATGGCTAATCAAGGATGCTCCACCGATAACCTTACCTTGTGAGAAGTTCCCAAGGCTAGCTAGGGCAAGTGACAACTTCTTATTGAACAAGTTTTTCGCCGAGTCCACCAAAGTATCAAAGACCCCCAAGGTAACACATGATACCACTTCTTATGTGGTAATACCTCCTTACCCATTTCCTTATGCTCCTTTCGCCCCCGAAGATAAAACCGTCAAAAAAACCGATGACTATGCATCGTGCTTGTTAAAGCACATTCACCGTGAGGCGTACAAGGATAGAGTGAATAGCTATTGTGCCCAATACATTCCAATCTTTACTTTGGCTCGGCAAGGACTTCTTGATCCTAATGGTCCATTGCCGGATCGGGTAGACCGGAAGACATTTTTCCCGGACCTTTATGCTTCCACGAGAGAGGATGTATGAGAAGGAAGTGGGCAAGCTTCGGAGGATGAGGATGATGATGAAGAGTTCATGAATGGTGATGATAACAATGAAGAATCAAGTGCCTCGGAGGAGGCGGATGGCAATGAAGATGATAACAATGATGATAGTGATAAGATGAGTACCTCTTCGAGTACTATGGGTGATGAATCAAGTGGTGAAGATTAGAGAAAGACCTTGAGATGGCTACCTAGCCTCTCCTACGGTATTCTTTTCTCTCCTTGATTTCAATTTATGCTCCAATGTGATTTATACATAGCTTCTCATACCACTAGTAGTATAGAGCATGCATTCATGCATTCATGCATTGCTCGTGACAAAACTTCTCCAACTTGGCCTTGATTGGTTTGGGGAAGTTTAGTCATAAGCAATCCGAGTTAATTCAAATTAGCTCTCCGAACAATCGAAATCATGCATCATATAGATTAGTTTGCATTTCATTTGTACTATTTCCATGCATAACTAACCTTTCTAACTCATGCATTCCATTCATTATCATGCATACTCAATTCTTATAACCACTTGAACATTGAGGACAATGTCCGATTTAAGTGTGGGGATGAGAATTGAGACATTTCACTTAAAACAAAAATAAAAAAAAATCGAAAAATTATGAAAATCCAAAAACATGTTACGGAGTATTTAATTTATAGTGTAGACTTGTATATATGTGTGTTTTTGTACTCTTCTCACATAGGGACTACACCTCGTTCGAGGCATTTCTAGGGAAAGAAGAACCGCTTGGTATGATCCTTCCAAACTCTTACTCCCTTACTTGTTTTCTTACGCCAATGAGAATGCGGTGACATTTTGTGAAGCGGTATTGTCTCTATGTGTTGTAAGGAGCTTGCATTTAGGTTATATGGCATGTAGTTGTTTAGAGCATCTGCATTATACTTGTAATATAATTAGTTGCATCATGGCATGTAGTTGCATTAAGGAAAAACCTTTGTGAAATGCCTAATTGGGAAGTTTGACAAGTGTACATAAGGCCCTTGTAGATATTCTTTCTCCTTGAGACTTTATTTGCTAGAATACCTTCAAGACACCCTAGGTTGTGTCCTACTAGTATCTTTCGACCCATGGACTAAGGCCTAGTCTAGAGTAATTTGTGGCGTGATAATTCATTGGCTATCGTTTATTCCTAGGTGACTCTTGATGCCATGCAACCGTTCTTTCATTCTAACATCATCATTTTGTTAATCAAAAGGGAACGGGCACAAAAATGAAGTCAAAATTGAGTTCCAAGTACAATCAAAGCCAAAATGTTTGCATCAAATGAAAAAGGGAGCAAAAATAGACTCCTATGCCTTTCTAGAGTACGTACCCTCGCTACATATGGGGTTACTCTATTGTCCAAAAAAGTCAAATCCAAAGTGAAAGACAAATTGCCAAAGTATGAAAAGCCAAATCAATAAAAATGGCAACAAATGTTCTTCAATGTCAAATGTTACAAAAATGGGGGAAAATAACCCAAAAGAAAACTACACATTGGAAACTCATACATATCTTGAACCCTTGATGATCATATTTTTGTTGCATGGTGGAGAGGGGACGACCCTTTTTCTTGTCTAGGCAAGAGGGGAATTCCGCGATCCTACATTGTTTTCTAACGCCATAGGGAACCTACTCTTGACGAAAGCATTTAGCAATTGTGGACGAAAGTATCCTAGTTTGACACCACTTGGAGGTGACTTGTTTATATCCTCTTGGACTTAGTGGCTTCGAGAACTAGTATCTATCATGGAGTGTGTACCCTTGAATTACTTCCCTTTTAGATGATTTCCGCCACTTAGATGAGGAAAGTGGTGACTTCTTTTGTAGATGCATCCATTGCTTGTTTTGTATGCTTAATGTTGGATGCATCACCATTTTGGCAAGACCCACCTTGCCTTGCAAGAAGGCGTTCTACCTCATGGACACTTTGTTGTGAGTTGAAGGGATGGAGTGAGACCCGCTAATTGTCTCACATCGGTTATATTAGTAATAGCAATAAGGGTCATGGTTTTGTTCACCTCTTTGCTCGGGACGAGCAAAGGTTCGGTTTGGGGATATTTGATGTGACCATAATAGTTGCACTTTTAACCCCTTAACGAACCTCATTTGGCATGATTTTATGTATTCATTAGGGTCCTTTCTTCCTCTTTAGCTTCCTATTTACTTTCTATTGGTTTTGTGCTTACTTATAGGCGGAGGAGCGAAACGATGCACATTTAAGAGCATTTCGGAGCTAAATGGACGATACCCAAGAGGCAAGCATGTAGAGAAGTCATAATCAAAGGCCTAAGTGAAGAAAAGGAGCTAAGTCGAGGAGCCCCCACGGGCTAGGAGCTGAGCCGCGCTGGTTTTGAAGCAGATTGGGCGATTATACTTGTAGGCCGGGCGACCTAACCACAGGCCGGGCGACCCCGGCCCGAGATCTGGCGACCTTCCTGAAGGTCGGGCGGGCCAGAAGTATAACGAGCCGGGACGACCGCCTTGCGACCCGTGCTGCCCATAACTACTCTGCCATGACCTTGAGCGACACTCCACCTCAACTTACCTAATTCTACACTTAGTATAAATACCCTATCTTCCTCATTAGCCTAATATAGAGAATTAGGGGAGAATTAAGGGCAAATTAGGATTAATTAGTTCAATCAATTGTAATCAAATCTTTAATTACTCTTTAATTTAGCTTAATCTTTCAACAACATTCATAGATTAGATTGAAGAACACTTGGGTTATAATTGGAGAATTGACATCTCTTCATTTATCAAAAGGCTTCTTCTTATTTCATTATTGATCAAGTTTCCTTAAAGTTGGTACAATCTCTAATCCTTTTAATTACTTGTTAATCCATTTAATCATTCATCATGTTTTCATATGCTAGTTACTCTTTACCTCTTACTTGCAATTTTACCACGATTAGTGAGTAGCTACCTAACTAGGGTAAATGGGTAATTAGTGTTGGGGCTGGTGTCCTCTACAGTTAGTGCACTGACTTATTAAATCTCTTAAAGGATCACAAGGGCATACTTTTGTATTATTATCAGTTGATCCACGTTTATCAGTAACGGTTGGCTTGCTAGATAAGTTTGACGTTACTGTCATACGGATGGCGGTGATCAACTGGTCCCTATAAGTCACACCTATAGGAC